>CAWUFW010008809.1:600000-846546 GCA_963921515.1 Calotriton arnoldi | reverse complement strand
TTGTGGCTCTCCTTTGGTGACAAAGGTAGAGATAAGCTCCTCACTGTTAGAGAAGAGGATGCTGACAATTACTCAGTCTTGAAGAGTGCTCTCATTGATGGGTTTGGCTTAACCACTGAACAATACAGGATTAAGTTCAGAGACACCCAGAAAGCACAGACTCAGGACTGGGTTGACTTTGTAGATGGTGCTACTAAGGCTCTGGAAGGTTGGATACATGGCAGCAAAGTGCATGACTATTTAGGATTGTACAATTTGATTTTGAGGGAGCAGATCCTTAATAATTGTCAAAACCAGCTTTTGCACCAGTACCTGGTGGACTCAGATCTGACTTCTCCCAAGAATTGGGAAAGAAGGCAGATAAATGGGTCAGAACCAGGGTGAAGCCAAAGAACCAGGGTGGTGACCAGAAGAAAGATTCTTCCAAGACCCAAGAGAAAGGTGGGGATAAGTCAAAAGACAAGTCCACTACAGGGCCCCAAAAGTCCTCTCCTGGGGGTGGGTCCCAAACTCCTTCCTCCCCTGAAAAGAAACCTTATTGCTTTGTCTGTAAAAAGCCAGGCCACTGGAAAAATGATCCCAATTGTCCAAAGGTCAGCAATAAGGAAAATGTTCCTCCAAGCACTAGTACCATTCCTCCTGGTACTACTAGTAGTAATCCCCCAGGTGGTACTAGTGCACCCAATAAGTTAGGTGGGTTGGTATGGGGAACTGAGGTGGACCCCAGCTTATACAGGTCCTCCTCACAGGCCTCCTTAGTCTGTGATGGTGGCATGGGATTTGCCACCTTTACTGTCAGTCCCAATTCCTTGGGCAAGTACAGACAGGAGCCACTAATAAATGGTCCGAAAGCTGTGGCCTTTAGGGACACAGGGGCTAGTGTCACCATGGTGACAGGGAACCTAGTACCCCCTCAGCAGCTTTTACCTGAGTTTAAGTACCAGGTGACCAACATTGATATCAGGAGAGATCATCCCTTGGCTATAGTCAATCTCAGCTGGGGAGGGGTCACTGGCCCAAAGAGAGTGGCAGTGTCCCCAAACCTGCCTGTAGATTGCCTGTTGGGTAATGATCTAGAAATTTCAGCCTGGGCTGAAGTTGAATACCAGGCCCATTTAAAAATGTTGGGCCTCCCTGAGAAAGTTGGTGGGACCCTTAGGGCCTCAGCCCAACCCCATGGAACTTTTGGAGTAGTGGAGCCTGAACGAAAGGCCCACTCTACTCCCCCAGAGAGCAGAGGGAGTGAAGAAAAGTCTTCTTCCCCCCAGACTATAGGTAAGGGTCAGCTTCCTCAGGGAACTGATCCTACCCCTTGTGGAGGAACTGCCCCAGAGGTGGTCAGGTCTGTCCTGGCAACACCCCTGATGGCAGGGGACCCTTCCAAGGTGGTACCCAGTCTGGAGCAGGTATCCTGCCCCTCTCTACCCTACCTCAATCAGCCTAGGGCTGCAGAGGTCAGGGAGGTCAGTGGACCCCTAAGGGCCAACTGTCCAGAGGAACCCCCTCATCAACAGATTAGGGACACTCAGGCTAGTAGCCCTAGCCAGGTGAAAATTCCTCAACACACTGAGGGATCCCTCTTACCCTTGGGTAGTGACCTCCCCCAGATGGACTCTGTTGGGCAAAGGCAAACCTGGGACCAGATAGTTCCAAACCTACCTTGTCCCTCCAGTGTTCCAACCAAAGGGACTCAACCCCCAGCTATAGGCAGCCAGAGGTTGACCCCTAGGGCCAGATATAACTCAGTCATGGAAAGAAAGGCATCCATGGTGACCAGTGCTCTGAGGAAGCTGAGACCAACTTTATCAGGGCCTCACTTCTCCAGTCAGGCACCCCACCAGCCTTTTACTTTGCCAAAACACACTACAGATGGTAATCCCAAATTTTGGAGGAAATACAATACCCCTAAGGGTAGGGACTACTTAGTGGACCATAAGACAGGGGGTATCCATGCCAGTGCAGGATCTTCCTTGTATGGCCACTTAGTCAATAAAGTCTCAACTGGACAAGGTTAGCCTTATCTCCTTTCGTTTGGGGGGGGGCGTTATGTAGGAAGGTGGAATCTGACTGCATGGTTACCCCCACTTTTTTCCTGGTGTTTTGCTGGTTTTTGACTAGTCTGACTGTGA
The DNA here is from genome assembly GCA_963921515.1 of Calotriton arnoldi. Lineage (NCBI taxonomy): Eukaryota > Metazoa > Chordata > Amphibia > Caudata > Salamandridae > Calotriton > Calotriton arnoldi. Next base: position 844,417 of record CAWUFW010008809.1, on the reverse strand, counting down.
TCCTGCTATCCAGGACCCCAGTCTATCTGCTTTCTCCCTAAATTGGTTGTGCATGTACTTTGAGTACACTCCAGATTGGATTCCAGGGTACCCTTATCAGTCCCTAGTATATGGTACACCATGTACCCAGGGCATAGGTCCCCCAGAGGCCTCCCAGGGGCTGCAGCATGTATTATTCCAACCCTGAGAGACCATTCAAAATGACACCACAGGTCTGCTACTGCAGCCTGTGTAAGGTGGTGCATGCACCCCTTACTTAGATATAGGTTCCCTATATCTATTCTAAATCACTACACATGTAAACCTATCAGTCACCCCTATAGCAGGCCTTATCAATCCTGAAGGCAGGGTGCTGGGTTTTGTGTGAGAGGGTGCCCCTGCATGAGCAGAGCCCCTCTGTAGCCTGCGGAATCTATTCTCCGGGGTTGTCTGTGATGCAGCCAACCATATATATTTAAGTGCATTATAACCTCGCGGTAAATGCTAACTTTAAAATGGCTGCTTAGAATTATGTCGTGTTTGGTGTCAAACACCTTGGAATCATACCTCCACACCAGTAACAGGTGTGGGAGGTATGATTACTCCCTGGTAGTACCACTACTATGGGTCGCCGGTCTACCCGGTACCAGCTTTCTCGACCTGGGCAGCACAAAATGGATGCTGCCAGCCACAGACACGAGTCTGCTCTCCTGCTGCTGAGCCAAGCTCGAGCAGAGGAAGGCCTCACAATAGGTTTCCTGTCACAGGGAGGTGTGACCACCTCCCAGACAGGCTTTAGTGTATTGGGGCTGGGTGGGTGCACTCTGAGAGTGCCAGAAAGTCTGCACCGGGGGCACATTTGGTGTCCCCATGCATAGTCCGGCTCAAACCAGTCGCAGGCGCCATTGGCGCCTGCTCTGGCGCGAAACTGGACAAAGGACATGGGTGTAGCCACCCCATAGGTGGGTCCCCAGAGTTTGTCCAACCCCTTCCTTGGGTATAAAGTAGGAACCCTGACTACAGGACTTTAGGTTTTACCTGGACTAAACTCTGCTACAGAAACCAAGTACTTCAACGGTCTACACTTCGCTGGACGACAGAAGAATCTCCCTTGGAGTAAAGGAGTTACTCCCCTGCAGCAGCAGGCACCGCAACGCAACTGACCAGTTGCATCTCCAGAGCTCCTGCGGACTCCGAAGATTTCTGCAACACAGGAGGTGGGTTCCCTAAGGTCCCCGAGGTCGATCTACCCTCTCAGCGATTCTGAGACTAGTATCCCTCATGGGGGCCGTGCAACCCGTACCCCTGTGCACCGCATCATTTTACAAGTGCACCCACTTCACGACGATTCCTGAAGCTGTGTATTGGACCACGTGTGGTCCCCAATCCGAGCAGCATTTACACTGAAGATTTCTGGCCTCCACTCCACGAGTGCTCTGTGGGCCCGTACTTCGTGTTTTCGCTCAACGTCCCTTTGCGATCCCTGGTCCGTTGACCTGTGGGTCCTAACGAGGGTCACTCTTCTAATTGTTGGGCTTCCCTGGTTGCTCCAGACGTGCCCTGACTCTCCATTGCTTGGAGAGTCCCCAGGACCTTGCTGGTCCTCACCGTAGCTGTTTCCTCTGCCTGCGTGGGTTGCCGTTGCCAAGGCTTGCTGGTGCTCCAGCCGGACACTGACCCCTCAGTCATCGACATCCTCCGTGGGACAGCTCACCTCCGGACTTGGTCATCATCGACGTCTCCTGGTCCCCGTGGCTGCAAAGTCAAGCATCCTATCTTCGCACCTGAGGCACCCGACATCGGTGGGCATTCAACTGCTCCGCTCCTGGTCATGTGAAGTGACCCAGACTTTGTACCCTCTGCTTTCAGGTTCTTCTCACCTCGGATCCAGGCTTGGATTCCACCGGACACTTTTCTTCTCCACGGCAGCAGCACTTCTTCGCATCACGCCATTGAAGACGACGAGGGTTTCCGACACCACTTGACCCCTATGCACACGGCTCCTCTGGGATAGGTAACACGGGTACCTTGGTACTCACAAGGGTGCTGGCCTTAGAACCTTCTATGTTCCAAAGGGTTTGCTTGAAGTCCTCTCCGAAGTGTCCTTAAACCGTAATTTTCCAACCGCGACTTTCCCATAGAGTTGTACGGAGCTCGCGTCTGTGCTCCCACACTGCACCCGTCCTCCGTGGGTCCCCTGTGTCACTTCTTTGGGTGGTTCCTTGGGGTCCCAGCGATTCTACGTGCTCTAGGCCCTGTGTCTATTGAAGTCGTGGTTCTTATACCACTTTCCTAGTATATGGTTCGGTCTCCCCCTGGAGCCCGCTGTGTATGGTGCTATTTACTGTCGTTCTATTGATTAAGTATTGTGTGCTTTATGTTCTAATCTCGTGTAGAGATTAGTAGAGAGTGTTTAGTAATAAATATATATTTTTTATAATAACACTTGTGTGGTTCTCCTTTCATTTGGTCACTCAGGAGGTTCTGTTCTGGTAAAAAACAAGCTGCTTTACATTCCTTCGAGACTTAGCCTGAAGGCTGCTCTCCACAGCTACCACTAGGATATCTTTCTTAAAAGGTTGTCTTTGACCTAATCATCAATAAGGGTCGTTTGGACTGGTGCAAGGTGCCCACTTTAATTAGTGGACAGCATATACCAGGCCAACTTCTCACACCTTGATTCTCTTCTGTCTCTTATACAGTCTATATTTAATAGTTAACCACACACCAGTACAGTGAGATATGCAGTTAGGAGGACCTGTCATTCAGGGTGGCCTATAATCAGAAAGCCATTCGATTTCCAATATCATTGGTTCCTTTATGTGGTCCATGTATGTGTATAACTGAGTTTCTCACAGTTGCACATTCTGCCTCCACCCATTTCTTTGTCTCTCTTAAACATTTTTTTGTCAAGTGCTATTGTTGATCTTCATGACATGGCTAGGCAACATTTCGCTACAACTATGATCAAATCTGCACACCTGCTCATTCTTCCCTCATTTGGCTCTGGACATCCAGCCCATTCTGATCATCCTCAGAGTACAGTCTATTCTTTCACCTACTACTTTTGCAATTGTTTTAGTCATATGTTTCCAGTAGTCTATTAGATTCGAGTACTTATACACAGTATGAACGGGAGATTAATCATTAGTCTCCATATTGTATTGAGCTTCCTTAGGGTGAGATAGTTTTGATGAAGAAAGTGAAATTGTATTAATTTGAACAGTACAATGATGCCACTGCTGGTAAGTGTTCAGCATCGAGGAGGGAGGTCATCGAGTAGACCAATCTCTTAAAGTTCAAGGAAGTTTGCCTGCCCAAAATGAAGCCATTTTGATCATGAGCAAAGACACAGAGCAAGGGCAGCAATCTATTTGTTAGCACCTTTCCCAGGATTGTGTGGTGTATATTCATCGTAGAGAGTGGTCGCTTAAAAGTCCTATCAAAACTATTGCGGGCAGATTTCAGAATCGCTACTAGAATCTCTGTCATTTGTGGAAGCATGATTAAAGTTTGTCCCGGTAATAGATCTCCAAGAGATGAGAAGTCAGCAGTCTTTTGTACGTTGAGTAAAATTTGTTTGGCAGGCCATTTGACCCTGGGTTCTGGCCCCTAGTTATCACTTCTATAGCTTGCCTAGTTTCAGCCTGGGCCAGTGGTGCCTCCAGAGCAAGTCTTTGATCTTCTGATGAAATGGGGAGAACCTGATGTCCTACGAACTTCAGTAAATGTGCCCTATATCTCACATAGAAGTGCATCCAAGGAGGTGTGTAATTAACAACATCATTGATGTTGGTCTGTGCACAGTTCACACTACGGGTTATCTCCTCACAGCATAGCCACTGGAATTTGGGGCACCTTCGAGGTCAGGAAGCGTCTTAACAACCTCTCAAAGTCGCTTGGCTCTGAGTTCCTTATAAGCAAATCAGTTCAATCTATGTTTGATCTTCTTGTACCTTTCCCTACATGCTAGTAATCTATTGTTGCTCTTATTGTCAACCCCAGAATCCTTCAGAGAAGTACGCATGGCAGTCTCTGCTTTGCATACTTCCCTCTCTAGCAGCACTGGCGCTCCAATTACTATCCTGATACACACTCCCCAAATCATTAACCTTAACACTTATGATTCAGCCAGCACACTCCCTGATGTACCTCCATTTTCCCTACAATAGTCCACATTGGCATCCCTCACAGTCCCCCAAAAAGCTGCATCTCACAGCATTGCCACCTGAAGTTTTAACAGGGGAATTCTAACAGGCAATATAATCCAGCCCAGGCTAACTAAGAGCAGCCAGTGGGCCTTATTATTTTGCATATGTACTGAGCTTCAGCCATGAGTCCCATATTCAGGGAAGTTTCCAGGTCATCTGTGTTACCACCAATCACCAATGTGCTGTCTCCTAAGCCACTGGTGACAATCAAGCCCAACAATTCATGGAGTGCCTCCACTGCTGCAGCAGCCCTCGTGGCTTGTGTAGAATAGCAGATGGTCTGTCAACCTTTTGTGTTTTTCTCCTTAGTTGCGGTCTAAATTTCAGTCTGTTCTGGGATGGCCAATAGGGCTCCTAGAGTTTGTCAGAGCTTCAGCTCATTTCAATACTGCTGATGTATCAGTGAATATGTGAGATTTCCCATTGTACAAGACTTTCAGGTCTGCTTCACCTGAGGTGTAATTCAGGGAGTTGTTCCTTAACTTCCAGATACGCTCTCCTCTGTTCTCTGTCACAGAATAATCAGTACTTTTGCATCATCAATTGTGTATGGGCCATCCAGGTCAGTCTGGAGCTTATATGGTGCCCTGACACAAAGAACCGGGCTATCTAGAATTACTAAACTGTGTGACTCTGTGCAATTGCAGTGCGCATGTCGTATTGCGAGAAGGCATGCCTCACTCTATCATGGGATTTCATCAGGACAGGCATGCCTTCACTCAATACGACATGCACACTGAAGTTCTTGCTGTCCCTTGAGTTGGGACTAGCTGCTGCACTAACCTGGCTGAGGGCAGCTCCCTGCATTGAATTCCTTCCGAGCCCGAGCAGCGGAGGCTCAGGCTTCTAAGCGGAGTGCAGCCAGCAGGAGCAGAAAGGAAGGCAGTGGCGGCTAAGACAGACTGGCGGCCAGACTGCAACCGCCGTGGATAGCCTCTATTTGGGAGTTAAGTCCTAGACTCCTCCTAAGTGGCACCGGTAAAGTCCGCTACTCTGCGAGTGCAGAGTTTTTGAAAAACTTGCACTCCTAACGGAGTGTGGAGTTCTAAATCTCCACAAACTCCGCTGGCGGAGCGGAGTTAACTGCCGACGCTGAGTACTTAGTAACCCTGACAAAAAATGTTCATGTTAAAGTTCGTTCGGTGAGACCCCGAATCTGAATGTTGGTCCTCATAGATTTTCTTTCTGCATCTTCGGCCCAGTATTTAAGGAATGAGATTCTGTCTTGCATGTTCTCAAAGTGCTTCCTGAGGACTCAGATCTCATTGTCAGTTTTGCTTCGGCTTCTGATACTAAAACTGCCAGTTTCTCCTGATCTGAGTTATCCTACTTCAAGCACTAGAGTGTCAATCTTTGCTACCAGTGCTGCATGAGTGTACTGTATAGTGAGCAATATAGGTTCAATATTTCAGCAGTGTCCACAGTTGCAGTTCACCCCTTGCCTCCATGCCCTAATCATCAACTACAGCTCTTCCCAGCTTATTTCCTTCTCTCACTGGTTTTGCCAATCTTCCACGCATGTCGTTCCTTCCTCTTTCTTGCTGCCCATTACTTTTTGTTGCCACTCACCTTTACCCCTTCGCATCCCTCACTCCTATAGCCTGTTACTTTCTCTTGGTGGCTCTGCCACACTTGCATTCATTTTTCCCTCCATGCTATAACTTCCCATAGGGTTGCCACCTGGCTAGTTTGTTACCAAAATTGCGGATATGTTTAAGTAAAGGCTGGTAAAAATCTTTTCGAACTGAACAAAAGCTCATAGTTATTCTTGTTTGAACTACAAGGTTTAAGCAGTTAATACAAGCATATACTCAGGGCCACTGGAATTTTGCAACTGTATGGCTGTGGCATTTCTCGCATAGTTGTAGATTTGCTGCATTTGCCACAAAATCTATCATCTGTCTCATAATCTGCAGATGTCAAGAGAAACAAAATTGTTTAGCTCAACGGTTCAAAAGTCACTAAAAATGCAGTGACCCGTGTAACAGTGCAGTGAAAGGCCCTTTGCAAATGGGGACTTGTCACATTCTGTTGCTTATTTCTGTATGTGGGTGTTAAACTGGTACTAATGGGTGCAGCTAGTGCTTGGATAGTGTTAACAAGTGTAGAAATGGCAAATTAATAAATTAATACTATCAATAAATGTGTCGCATTATGCTGCATAATTTGCCTTTTCTTGTCACATAATTGACTCAACCCTGCTGCCAAATTTGGTTCTCTCCTGCAGCAGAATTCACGTGGCCCTGCATATATTGCATCAAAATAATTTCCAAGCAATATACATAATTCTTAAATGATTATTGAAGCTAACAGTGTCTTACTCTTTGCTGTTCAACATTTGGCTGAAAAAAATTCTTATGATCTGACTTGATCATTTTGATACTCAGTTGTTCAATGCAGTAATTGCTGGTTTCACATTCACTCTGCTCCAGATGGCGTCTTATTCTTGCCTATAATTCCGAGTGTGTATTGTGAACTCCTCAGGACTACTGTACTTTCTGTAACACTCACTGTTAATTTTAAACTCTACTGTCATTTTACTTTGGTGACATTATAAAATAAAATGAAATTGTTGGAGAAAAAAGTTAACAGTCATGATTGAAATTTCAAAAAGGCTTAGAGCGAATTTCTCCATAAGTTGCTGTTTACATACCAACCTCGTCCCCATTTGTATCTGAAAAAGTGGCAACCCCTATATACATCTATCACATGTCCACTTTAAATTCACCTCTCCCCTACATTCTCTGTAAAAGCCTGTGATATGGGTGTATTCTTTTTCGTTTGCATGATACCCTGTTGTTCATTCCGGGACTGGGATGGCTGGCTGTACTTCACACCTATAAACCCTTTAACAGTGCCAGGCTCACCACTGTTGTCATGCAGAGACGGTGATTAAGCAATGAAACGGCCACGTAGGGGAGGCTGCTAAAGAAAGAAAGAGGTAAAAAAGATAAACAGCTTTCTGTGAACGCCAGGGCTTTGGGACGGACAGAGTAATACCCTGGAAGAACATTTATTATTGCCTGGCAGACTCAGCCCAACCCACGGCACCTGACGGGGGGGGGGGCTGAAGCTCTCTCAGCCCAATGGTTGTTGCGTGCCTGATTACTATCCACATTATTCTCCTGCACACCCTGCCACATCATTCCACTCCACAAATCTACTCCAATTCTACAACTAACAATTTCAATCCAACCCACATAATTCTACTCCACAGCATATTCATCCACTCAACTCCTAACACAAAACGCATAGGTAAAAGACATTGTCATCTACGATGTCAGTAGCTCTAACTCTCACAAATGCAAGACCTATTGCATTGCAAATGCTTGTTTCAAGAGTACTGATTTAGCAAATAAGACACATGTAAAGTATTAGACAGGAGCTGTTCTCTGGCCCCAGAAATGTTTATTTTTTATACAAAAAAAGCAAATAAAAAAACATAAACAGTGAACATAAGACGTCCTTCGCATGTTGGGACCAGTGGCGACGTGTCCTTGAGACTGCGGGATAAACCAAAAGCAGGTGAGCTGGGGGGGAGGTCCCTGCTTCTGTGCGGGGATATGGGTGGGCAGCATGGGGAAGTCAGTCCCTAATGGTTGCAGAGCTTGTTCTTGCAGCAGGTCACCACTGACAGCTTGTTCTTTGTTTCTTTCTGGCAAGCAGCCTCTTTGTTGCACTTGCGATGCATGACTGCAGAAGGAGAAACGAAGTGGAAAGGAACAGTTTAAGGATTTCATTTAAAATGCGCTAAGTATTGCCCTGACACGGGCTTCAGCGTATTAGCACAGGAGTTTGGCAGCCATTTGTGAGAGGATGAATGCGTATGCGGGCGAAATGGGGAATATTTCCTTGGGTGAGGCCTGACATGGTGACCATCAGTGCCACAGAGATAGTGAATGTCATGGCTGGTGAGATGGTGAATGTTACTGCAGGTGATGTTCATAGCTGCCAAGGTTCCCTGGTCCCTGCATGATGTGCTGCTCCAGCCTGGGTTTTTTTCCTTTGAATTCTGGGATTTGAAGTCCTGTTTCGTAATGGAATAAACAAGACTACAAGACCCTGGACTAGAGCAGCACATGGGACTCTTGGCAGGGCTGGATGCTCCTGCGGGTGAGATGGCGAATATTACTGAGGGTGAGATGGCAAATATTACTGAGGGTGAGATGACGAATATTACTTAGGGTGAGATGACGAATATTACTGAGGGTGAGATGGCAAATATTACTGAGGATGAGGTCTGGCATGGTCAATATTAGCGTCAGACATAGTCAATGTTACGACTGGTGAGATGGTGATGTGAATGTCACTGGTGGTGAGATGGGAATTGATACTGCGGTTGAGGTCTGTCCTGGTGAATGTTACTGCCATAGAGATGGTGAAGCGGGTGAGATGGTGAATATTGCAGTGGGTGAGGCCTGACATGCTGAATGTTGTTGTCAGAGTGAATGTGGGTGAGATGGGAAATGATCCTGCAACTGAGGATTGAAGAAGGTGAATGTTACAGCTGGTGCGGCGGTGAATGATTCACGGGGTGAGATGTTGAGTGTCGCTGCTGGTGAGACTGTGATGTCATTACGGGTGAGGTCTGACATGGTCAATATTAGCGTCAGACATAGTCAATGTTACGACTGGTGAGATGGTGATGTGAATGTCACTGGTGGTGAGATGGAAATTGATCCTACGGTTAAGGTCTGTCCTGGTGAACATTACTGCCAGAGAGATGGTGAATGTTAATGTGGGTGACTTGGTGGATGTTACAGCCGGTGCGATGGTGAATGATTCACAGGGTGAGATGTTGAGTGTCGCTGCTGGTGAGACTGATGTCATTACAGGTGAGGTCTGAGATGGCGAATGTTACGCCGGCTACTCGTTACTCACTAGCTCCACCGATGGTCCCGAATTCATCTCCAGCCTCTGGCTTGTCAGATGGCATGTAGGCCTTCCTTTGTGCCCTCTGGCACACTTCTCCCGCTTGGCAGGACACCACCTTCTTCTTCAGACATTGAGGCGGGGTAATACACTCGTAGCACTGCAGTCCTGAGTAGGAGCCTGAAAGAGATGGGTTCATCACTACCCGCAGACCTGATATCGCCAGCCCATTCCCCAGACCAGGTGTGACCTCCAGTCGGCCATGCCACCCCCTCTTCAGAACCTGTCTCCCCCAGTCCCAGGCCTGGCCACCCACCTGAGACTAGTACAACCTTACCGGTGCCTGGCACCACCACCCTCCTCTGGAACAATATAGTCTCCGGTTGGCCACTACCATCCTTTGACTTGAACGACCACCCTTGGGCCTGCTTCTAAAGCTTCACTTCTGGATACATCATGAATTATTGGGTGCATTTGTGAACTCACGGGCTCCTCTATCCTTTTAAGTGGTTGTGGAGAGGGAGAGTTACTGATCTTTCCAACACTGAATCAAAGCAGGAGAGGTTCATTGGAGACTGCTGCACTTAAAGTGCATTGAGGTGCTCAGTAGGCCCTTTTGCATTTAAAGTGCATTGTGAAATTTATCGTCTGAGGATACTCCTACATTTAAGAAAGCCAATAAGGCTGACGTTTGCATGAAGTGCTATTGGCTTTACCAATTCTTGTTGCTGTGCTAGGGAGCAAACGCAAACAAAAAAAACTGAAAAATGGATGCTACAGAAAAAAAGGTTGCTTGATTTTTCAAAGCATCCACTTTTCAGATGCTGTTATCAGTGCTTGCTCCTCGCTGCTGCTGGGCTGCTCACTACCTGTTAAACAGTCCCTTGTGCATTGTAATGGAGGTGCAAGGGCGCACTCAAACACCACAAGATTAGCAACATGCTGTGTAGCATTGGCAAACATACAAAAAAGGTGCAATAATGGCGCTGCAGTGTAGGCGTCATTTGTAGGTGCGCGCATGTGTGATGGCATATGTCATTACGCATGCGCACCAACAACATGAAGCGGGCACGATTTCTTTTTTCCTCTGATCCAACATGGATTGTCAAATAAAGAAAAAAAATGGGTGCCAAGGAGGAGCAGGTTGGGGTAAGAAACAGGAGTGCGCTGGGGAGGGGAAAAGCTGCACAAGAGGGAGAGCGAAGGGGCCAAGGAAAAGAAGCGCACGAGCAAGAAAGCAACACAGAGAGTAGGGGAGGCAGAGAGTTTGACAGGGGAGAAGTCCAAAGGAGAGAGCTTGCAACACAAGGGAGGAAGCATCATGGAGCACAGCGGGGGTATTTGGTGAGGGGAGGAGCACACGAGGGAGAGAGATAGAGAGCACATGCACTCTCATTGAGTGCTTAACGTAGAAGAGAAATGTAGTTCCGTTGAAATTAGTGGTGGAAGGATAGAAGCCAGCCAGTCAGAGAGAGGGTAAAGAAGCTATGCTCCAGGGGCGTGACAAACACAAGATGGACAGGCTGGGGCAAGGAAAGCTATTGAATAAGAAGACAAGCATAGAATAGAAACAACAGATTCAACCACTGGTCATCAGTGGGTGGGCTAGCTGCCCCTGTAAGAGATTGGCAAGCCCACAATAAGTTCACAATAGGTCTTTTGCAAACAGACAGTTTGCGCGGTCTGGTAGGCTCAACTAGGAGAGGCTCCTCCATTATGATGGAAAAGCGTTGTCCCACTGCAAAAATGCCCCCCAGGAAAGCCCCAGCGATGAAAAATAAAATGATAATAAAGTTAATGTATTACCAATTTATTTCTCATCCACCCGTCCAGAACCGAGTGTCAGGACGGAGCGGGCCATTGCTGCAGCAGGGAAGAGTGGTGGGCTGGCTGTGCACTTGGTTTAAATTGTGCTCTTTTCCCGACCAGCAACAGCCAGCCAGACATGCGCATTTAAAACCCCTCTAACCCCGCTGTCCTAGACAGTTGGATTAAAGAAAGCACAGGCCTCCAGTGCTCTTGAGAGTGTTGAGAGAGGCCTCTCCCTCCAATCCTGGTGCTGATCTCAAGCTGGTTACCAGCTTGAGCGAAGCGCCAGGATTGGTTAGGGGGATTTGCTGGAGTCCATAGGAAACAGAGCAGAACAGGATAGGACGTCGTGCAGCAAGCACCCACTCTGCTTACTTGCCAGCCACCACTGCGCTCAACCTAAAAATGGTGACACTGAAATGTGATTGAAAATGGTGCAAGCCAATTGCTGGAGGTTCCAGAGCAGAAGAAGTCAACAGCCAAGGAGGAAGACCCAAAGCCGCTTACTTTTTCTTTTGAGAAATTGAGTACAGAATCAAATACGTTTGCCATGAATGGTGCAAAAGCCTTACACTCCAATCCTAACAAGGACAAAAAGTGTAAATTCACTAGGCCTTCCAACATTTAATTAGTGTTGTGCTCACTGCATGTTCATTGGACCCTATGATGTCACTGGTGGCAGTAGGGAGTCACTGACGGGACACAGCCTGTTTAGGGTTGGGCAGACCACCCCATTTCCTAACCGAATAGGGTACCATCCACTGCCAGCCTTGGGGAGAAGCACGGTGATTGGCTAGGGCTTCCCGATACCAGGGACAGTGGGGCTAAAGGAGGAGGCAGAAATAGGGTGGTAGGAATAAAGAACAGAGACAGAGGGAAGGGGGAGAAGGGAAACGTCAAAGGAAAGGAGGAGAGTTGCAAAGATGAGGGGAGCGGGATGAAAAAGAAGAGGAAGAGAGAGCTGAAGAATGAGGATGTCAACTTGGCCCAAGCCAGATTTGGCTAATACATCCAGTCCTGGTTTTCCTTTGCATTCAAGTATTTGTGGTTTTGCACTTTCACTTGTACGTACAAAACTACAGACAACAGACAGCAAACAAAAATTGAAACTATAAACTTCCTCCATCTGGCATGAACAACTTAAAAGATCCTGCCAAGTAGTCAGAAGTAAGATGTTATACATTGCAGTGGAGTACCAGCTTCAACCCATTTTATGGTGCAAATAAATGACCATCCGTCACCTGGTACACTCACCGGATTTAGCCTTATCCGATTCAGCATCTGTGGAAAGAAGTAGAAAAAGGATATATTACAAGAAAACCTGCCACCAAAGTTACCCCCCCTCACTACTTTACGAAATCTGTGCACATGCACTTCACAAGTTTTTATGGGCCCTTGAGTCAAAAACATCTTGCTAGGTCCCACACGTCCGACAACTATTCCTAAATCATATAAATATCCCCCCCAATGAAAGACAAAACAAGCAGCAACAACATCTGACGCCATCTTGTGATTCTAACCATGTTGGCTGCCTCACCATTAACAACTGTTCTTTGAAATCTCTAAAAAGATTTTGCAGCACGGGAGCCGTGAACGAGATCAAGGAGCAACGCCTCCTTTGTCCTCATTCTGACGAGCCTGTTTGTAAAGGAATTGTTATAATAATTTCAGTTGCGGCCGGCATGGCTCATGGGTGGGGGGGCGGGCGCGGGGTTGCGCAGATGGGCGAGTGGTCACGAGGGAAGGGGGGGTCGCGCGGGAAGGGAGTGGGTTAAAAAAATTATTTAAAAAATGTTTTTTAACTTACCTTTCCCTGGTCCTTCACTGGTGGGTCTGTTCCTGCTTTCCTGCCTCCGCAGGAACAGGAAGCAGGCAGCCTCCCTCCCCTCCCCAAAGCCAATCACAACGCTGCAATGGCAGCGTTGTGATTGGTTGGGACACCGACCGCATGCAGCCTACATGGAGAAAAGGGAGAGTGCGCATGACTGGTTTGGTCGGCCCCAGAGGGCCGACCAAAGAGTCAGGGCCCGCAGCATTGGGCTAGCCACTCCTCCCCTGCCCTTGAGCAGACCTGCCCGCCCCCCAAAAAACTCTTCTGCATTCGCGCAGTGCGAGAAGCAGAAACATAAAATGGTATTTATAATACCATTTTATGTTTCTGCTTCTCGCACTGCGAGAAAGCAGTGGGGCGACGCTCCTCCGCCCAAATGGAGGAGCCGCCCCTGAATAATTTGCTCCTGTAGCCAGGGCTTTAAGAGGGCTGAGTCGTGCCGGGGCTCCTGCCAGTTCTAAAAAGCAGGTGCTGAGATGCACCCCTATCGAGCTCTCCATTTTTGCCCTCAGCCTCAGGGTGAAAAAAAAAAATATCTTAACTCTGGGGCAGTACCACCCTTCACTGCCTGTAACTTCAACGAGACTCGCTATAGTTCTTGCACAATTTCATCATTTCAGAACTGAAGCATTTTCAATATTATATACAACGAAGACGTAGTTGTTGCTTATTTATCTTATGCAACTAAGAACCATTGGCAAAGCCAATAGTCCTGGCTTGTTGTAAGTGTAATGTTACTTGTTGTATTATATATCTAGATGCAATGAGAGAAACAGCAAAATACCATTCGGGTGGCACACCATGCTAAGCACAGATTTTTAGTTTACTTGTATTTAAACCACGCCATTATTTACATCGGCCACGCCTTTTTGAGAGACACCCCCCCAGTTTTCCGCCTGTAGCCCTGAACGTTCGTTTTGATAGGCCATGGCACAGACACCAGTATGCGTTTTCAGATCGCGCTTTACAAGAAGTGCACAAAAGGAATGTTCTCTTTTTGAGACATTGCCAACCTTGATGGCTTTCGTGCAGTGAAAATATTATACCAAGGTGTACTTGCAGGCAGCACAGGCACGACAATGCAAGCACCCCTCATGCACAGAGCAACGCGCACGCGCACGCGCACACACACACACACACAAACACACAGAGACCCCCAGTTACAGTATCAACCCAGCGCCACCACACTGTCGCATCAGAAAAAGGCACTTGAATCAACACAACAGTGCAGTCACGTGTTCAAGTCAGAGTGCATGTTGTTATTCATGAGCATTCCATTGCAACACCAAACAGAGGAGCACAAGGGAGGCTGATGAATGCCCACACCTCAAACACTACTCCTTGGAATGCGACTACAACTGGGCCAAAAATGCGGACTCACTGATGTAACACCGGCACACATTTTTTGACACATTACAATCTTAGCTAGTGTGCACAGCATATGGATGCTGAAATGTGCACCTGTGCCCTGGAGTGTTCCATGTTGAGAGGGGGGTTCTGTCAACACTAGCCCCGGCCCTGGGCTTAAAAAACTAAAACTAAAAGTTCTGGACTGTGCTGAACGGCCTCGCTTAGGCTGCCTTTTTTGTCACAGTAGGGCACCAAAACAAGGTGCTGCCATGATTTTACTGCTAAGCCGCGCCCAACTGGGCTAGGAGTTATCAGGAGGGATTCTAGGCCACGTGTATCAGGACCCATTCTCAGTCACAGAGGCTGTTTGTTATATGTGACTCTCAGGGCCAATTCTAGGATTTTTGGGGCACCGGGCGAAATGGAAGGTGCAAGGCCACTCTCATTTACATAAGCAGGGCCGAACTGGGAACGCAAAGCGGCCCTGGCTATTGAGTCGGACCGGCCGCGGGGGGGAGGGTAGAGAGGGGGTGCATGTGGAAAACACTGCAGCTGCTTTTTTGTTACAGGGGGCCGATAAAACCGGCCCCCAGTAGCAAAAACGCCCCCCAGGGGTCCAAAACTGGTCCTAATCTTGGCAGCCCACCGGGGAAATGCCCGGTGCCCGCTACGGCCAGTCCGGCCTTGTACATAAGTGACACTTTCTGGGATCCGGAAGCTTCTTTGTGCAGACCCCTCCTGGGCCGCAGCTCCTCCTCTCAGCCACCTACAAGCACCTCTTTTACAGTTGCTATTGGGCTAAAGGTGTGAGACTTGCTTGGGGGCTGAGAGTTAAAACTGTGGGGATGCTAAAGTGCTGACAATGGGGGTCCCGCAGTGCCTATGAATGGGCAGCCAGGCAGGCGGCTTAATTACAGAACAGACCTGCAAAATGCATCTCCTTGCAACTGGTACAAGAGGAAGTGTCCCCCTCCTCTGGGCCTCCCCGCACCATCCCTGAGAGGCCCAGGAAGAAGGAGCCCTCCTGTAAGCCCCATTTCAGAGACCCCTTTCTTTCAATTGGATCGGCAGGGGTACATGAGGACCGGTGGTGTGTTGCACCGGTGCGGGCCCCAAGCTGGTGGGCTGAGTGCGTGGCCCTGGGCAGCTGCCCACACAGCCCATGCCTGGCGCCGGCCCTGGTGACTCTTAGTTATGCTTCTTAGACCACACCCCCTTCAGGGACTCCCCTCGCCATTTTCAGCCCATGTAAAGCACTGACCATACGCAGGGCCGACCGTTGGCACAAGCCAGCTAGGCCCACATGCAGGGCACAGACCTCCAGAGGGGAGCTGGGGTTCTCTGATGCAGTCTCCTTATTGATGACTTAGGTCAAAGGAAAGTGTGGAGGGGACGCCAAATTTGGTTTCGTCCAGGGCGCTGTCTTAGCAACGGCCAGCTCTGGTCGTAGGTTTGGGAAGAGTGTTTATTATCTTGGATATTTTTCGGGGCCTTTAGAGTTTCTTTTAGAGGTTTATCAGGACTGCAGAGAAGAGGTGTTGGGGTGTCTGAGAATGACACAGTTCTGGCTATGTTAGTGAAACACTGACCAGAGGGGATTCCTGAGGTGATTCAGGTGACATCAAAGAGCCTGGCTTTATGTTCTTGAGTGGACTCTTACATTTCAAATAGGTGGCAGATGAGGTTTCAAGGCCTGTTCAGGTATCAGGAAGAAAGAACCTTCACAGTATACCAAGTGACCAATAGAGTTACAGCTACTAACGGTGGAGTGCACGGCCAATCTTTCTGACTCTTCACTACTACAAAAGCATTGCAAAAATGGAATAAATGCAAAATAGCCGACGAGAATGAGGAGGTTGCAGAGCCTTATAAAGGTCATATGTACCCATAATGTGCAATGTAGGTGTTGGCCTAATAGCAATTTCTGTTCTGACTCTTCCCCCAACTTCTTCTCCTATTCTGTCTATGCACCTTGTCTCTTTATTCTAATTTGCATGTAATTCAGCAGATATCGGAGATGGTGTGATCCAGGAGATGCAGATTTGGAAAAGTGTCCATTCTTTGATATAATTGGCTTTGAAGTGGTCAGTGAAAAAGCCTTTGGAGAGGCATCAGGACAGAGTGTATGCCCACACACAAGTTCGAAAGTCGAGTAGCGGTGTTAGCGGTAGAGTCAGCTAACACTAATGTCGGTGGAGGTGAAGCATGGCAGGAGTTGTGCTGGCCTGGTGGTGATGCACAGAGGAGAAAATTACCTGGTGCTGGCCTCCCAGGGGTCTTCCTTTCAGAGCAGGTTGAGCATGCTTGGGTGAGATAAAATAGTGGTGGTTCCAAACATGGGTAGTTTTGATGAATATATTAAATAGAAAGGGTTGGCAAGCCCTGGCCCATCGAGAAGGCACAGAGAAAAAAATTGTAGAGGAATGTAGTCCTTACTTACACTTACCCCACTTCATTCCAGTCCCTTGCCCCGCCCATTTCTACCCCATTTCCCCTTAATGTAGGAGACCTACTCACCTTGGAAGAAAAAGGCGGCAGCCACCACGCAGATCAGCAGGGCCCTCATTTTGTCCTCAGTCCTAGAAGTGGGCAGGTAGAAGCTGGTGTTAGTGTCTGAGTTACTAGAATGTCATCATTAGAAAAAGATTTGGCAACGCAAGGAGCTTCCCCAGTTCTTCATTTGTGCTTTTATTTGCAGGTGGTGGGCGCCAGGCGTGGCCCTTCATTGTGGTGGCAGGGCACCCCCCCCCCTCCGTTTTCTAAAGCATGATTTGTGTCTGTCAGTCTGAGCACAGGTCAACATGACACACACTCACCATGTGAGGGTCAGGCAGTCAAGTGCTTTACATGGGCTAATGCACAGGTGCCTGGCACCCTGAGCCATCCTTTGCTGGACTGAAGATTTCACAGCACTCAGTGCAGTGACCTCATCAGTCCAGCAAAGCCCTGTGAGCCCCCCCCCCACCCTCATGATGAGAGGGAGTGTCAAAAACAGAGTCAGCCCTTAGCGCTTCAGTTTTAAGCGCTGAAGTGCCCAGGGATGACTGTCTATCAATGACCCCTCCTCAACACACAGTGGAGTGGGGTCAGCCAGTATCACTGACCCCACCACAGTATGTAAGGGAAGGTCCGCCCCTCATTGGCTGAACTATTACAATGTTAACCAATGAGAGGAGGTGGCGGATCTTCTATTTTTCTCTTCTCTCCTTGAAGTCTCCAGCTTCTTCCGGTGCCTTCGTACATTCCCCTCCCATCACCTCCTGCTGGTCCTACTGTCCACGCCACAACCCGATAAGTGCTTTTTGCATGTTTGGGTGCAAGCGTGTATCTATGAATGTATGTGTATTTATGCATGTGTGAATGGGTGGAGCAAGTGTGTCCGTGTATGTGCTTGTGATTGATGGGTGTGAGTGTGTGCGTTTGTGAAAGGATGACTGTGAGTGAGTGTGCTTGTGGATGGGTGGGCGTAAGTAGGTGTGCATGCTGGGGAGTGGATGGATGTCAGAGTGTTGGCGCTGGTGAGTGGGTGGATATCAGAGAGCGTGTGCGCTGGTGAGTGGGTGGATGTCAGAGAGCGTGTGCTCTGGTGAGTGGGTGGATGTCAGAGAGTGTTGGCGCTGGTGAGGGAATAGATGCCAGAGAGTGTGCGCGCTGGTGAGTGGGTGGGTGTCAGAGAGTGTGCGCTCTGGTGAGTGGATGAATGTCAGAGTGTGCGCGCTGGTGAGTGGATGGATGTCAGAGAGTGTGCATGTTGGTGAGTGGATCGGTGTCAGAGAGTGTGCACGCTGGTGAGTGGGTGGATGTCAGAGTGCGGCTGGTGAGTGGATGGTTGTCAGAGAGTGTGCACGTTGGTGAGTGGATTGGTGTCAGAGAGTGTGTGCGCTGGTGAGTGGGTGGATGTCAGAGAGTGTGCGGCTGGTGAGTGGATGGATGTCAGAGAGTGTGCACGTTGGTGCGCGGATCGGTGTCAGAGAGTGTGCTATGCTCCTGTATGCCCGCCTCTGCTCAACCCACTATTCATAACAATGACGAGCCGTCAGTGACCAGCACGCATTCTGGGGACGAGTTATTTTTCATCATCAGAGACAGAGGGAGAATGGCCGAAAAGCAGAAATAAGGAGAAGAAAGATAGGACACCGTGGCAAAGGGAGAAAGCAGGGATAAAGAGACAAGAAGTGTAGAGGGTGAAAGAAAGAGGAATGCAGTGGACTCAAGACTGGACAGCCTTGGTATTCAGCAACCTAACATGTTTGGTCCTCTTTGCTTCTCTTTTATAAAATAACCAAGAATGATCATGGGTCGGCATTTTGCACAACATGCATTACAGGAACAAAACTCTTGGGGAATTTACTGGGCTGACCTGGGAGAGTGAACCTGCCCCCTGCCTTGAAAAATTAGTCTTTCTTTGCCTTGGAGTGCAGTCTGTCTCTTCCAGCATTGAGGGGTGCGCGGGGCTCTAAGGGAGATTCTGCTGTCCCTGCTGGAGACTTTCAAGGATGTTTGTTTCTCAAATTCACAGTGAAGGTTTAGCTGTTTGTGTTCGTCTTTTCCAGTGGGAGTCAGGCTGTCTCTTACATGGTAGGGTGAGGCTCTTTACCAGGGAGGGTCAGACTGTCTCTTACATGGTAGGGTGAGGCTCTTTACCAGGGAGGGTCAGACTGTCTCTTACATGGTAGGGTCAGGCTCTTTACCAGGGAGGGTCAGACTGTCTCTTACATGGTAGGGTCAGGCTCTTTACCAGGGAGGGTCAGGCTGTCTCTTACCTACCAGGGTCGGGCTCTTTACCAGGGAGGGTCAGACTGTCTCTTACCTCCCAGGGCCAGTCTCTCCTTACCATAGAGGGTCAGGCTGTCTCTTACCTCCCAGGGCCAGTCTCTCCTTACCATAGAGGGTCAGGCTGTCTCTTACCTCCCAGGGTCCGTCTCTCTTTACCATGGAGGGTTAGGCCGTCTCTTACCTCCCAGGGTCCGTCTCTCTTTACCATGGAGGGTTAGGCCGTCTCTTACCTCCCAGGATCGGGCTCTCTTTACCATGGAGGGTTAGGCCGTCTCTTACCTCCCAGGATCGGGCTCTCTTTACCAGGGAGAGTCAGGCTGTCTCTTACCTCCCAGGGTCCGTCTCTCTTTACCATGGAGGGTCAGGCCGTCTCTTACCTCCCAGGGCCAGTCTCTCCTTACCATAGAGGGTCAGGCTGTCTCTTACCTCCCAGGGCCAGTCTCTCCTTACCATAGAGGGTCAGGCTGTCTCTTACCTCCCAGGGCCAGTCTCTCCTTACCATAGAGGGTCAGGCTGTCTCTTACCTCCCAGGGCCAGTCTCTCCTTACCATAGAGGGTCAGGCTGTCTCTTACCTCCCAGGGCCAGTCTCTCCTTACCATAGAGGGTCAGGCTGTCTCTTACCTCCCAGGGTCCGTCTCTCTTTACCATGGAGGGTTAGGCCGTCTCTTACCTCCCAGGATCGGGCTCTCTTTACCAGGGAGAGTCAGGCTGTCTCTTACCTCCCAGGGTCAGTCTCTCTTTACCAGGGAGGGTCAGGCTGTCTCCTACCTCCCAGGGCCAGTCTCTCTTTACCAGGGAGGGTCAGGCTGTCTCCTACCTCCCAGGGTCAGGCTCGCTTTACCAGGGAGAGTCAGGCTGTCTCTTACATCCCAGGGTCCGTCTCTCTTTACCATGGAGGGTCAGGCCGTCTCTTACCTCCCAGGGTCGGGCTCTCTTTACCAGGGAGAGTCAGGCTGTCTCTTACCTCCCAGGGTCCGTCTCTCTTTACCATGGAGGGTCAGGCTGTCTCTTACCTCCTAGGGTCCGTCTCTCTTTACCATGGAGGGTCAGGCCGTCTCTTACCTCCCAGGGTCGGGCTCTCTATACCAGGGAGAGTCAGGCTGTCTCCTACCTCCCAGGGTCAGGCTCGCTTTACCAGGGAGAGTCAGGCTGTCTCTTACCTCCCAGGGTCAGTCTCTCTTTACCAGGGAGGGTCAGGCTGTCTCCTACCTCCCAGGGTCAGTCTCTCTTTACCAGGGAGGGTCAGGTTGTCTCCTACCTCCCAGGGTCAGTCTCTCTTTACCAGGGAGGGTCAGGTTGCCTCTTACCTCCCAGGGTCAGTCTCTCTTTACCATGGAGGGTCAGGCTGTCTCTTACCTCCCAGGGTCCGTCTCTCTTTACCATGGAGGGTCAGGCCGTCTCTTACCTCCCAGGGTCGGGCTCTCTATACCAGGGAGAGTCAGGCCGTCTCTTACCTCCCAGGGTCGGGCTCTCTTTACCAGGGAGGGTCAGGCTGTCTCTTACCTACCAGGGTCGGGCTCTCTTTACCAGGGAGGGTCAGACTGTCTCTTACCTACCAGGGCCAGTCTCTCCTTACCATAGAGGGTCAGGCTGTCTCTTACATGATAGGGTCAGGCTCTTTACCAGGGAGGGTCAGACTGTCTCTTACCTACCAGGGTCGGGCTCTCTTTACCAGGGAGGGTCAGACTGTCTCTTACCTCCCAGGGCCAGTCTCTCCTTACCATAGAGGGTCAGGCTGTCTCTTACCTCCCAGGGTCCGTCTCTCTTTACCATGGAGGGTCAGGCCGTCTCTTACCTCCCAGGGTCGGGCTCTCTTTACCAGGGAGAGTCAGGCTGTCTCTTACCTCCCAGGGTCAGTCTCTCTTTACCAGGGAGGGTCAGGCTGTCTCCTACTTCCCAGGGTCAGTCTCTCTTTACCAGGGAGGGTCAGGCTGTCTCCTACCTCCCAGGGTCAGGCTTGCTTTACCAGGGAGAGTCAGGCTGTCTCTTACCTCCCAGGGTCAGTCTCTCAGGTTCAGGCTGTCTCCTACCTCCCAGGGTCAGTCTCTCTTTACCAGGGAGGGTCAGGCTGTCTCCTACCTCCCAGGGTCAGGCTCGCTTTACCAGGGAGAGTCAGGCTGTCTCTTACCTCCCAGGGTCAGTCTCTCTTTACCAGGGAGGGTCAGGCTGTCTCCTACCTCCCAGGGTCAGTCTCTCTTTACCAGGGAGGGTCAGGTTGTCTCCTACCTCCCAGGGTCAGTCTCTCTTTACCAGGGAGGGTCAGGTTGCCTCTTACCTCCCAGGGTCAGTCTCTCTTTACCATGGAGGGTCAGGGTGTCTCTTACCTCCCAGGGTCCGTCTCTCTTTACCATGGAGGGTCAGGCCGTCTCTTACCTCCCAGGGTCGGGCTCTCTATACCAGGGAGAGTCAGGCTGTCTCCTACCTCCCAGGGTCAGGCTCGATTTACCAGGGAGAGTCAGGTTGTCTCCTACCTCCCAGAGTCAGTCTCTCTTTACCAGGGAGGGTCAGGTTGCCTCTTACCTCCCAGGGTCAGTCTCTCTTTACCATGGAGGGTCAGGCTGTCTCTTACCTCCCAGGGTCCGTCTCTCTTTACCATGTAGGGTCAGGCCGTCTCTTACCTCCCAGGGTCGGGCTCTCTATACCAGGGAGAGTCAGGCTGTCTCCTACCTCCCAGGGTCACGCTCGCTTTACCAGGGAGAGTCAGGCTGTCTCTTACCTCCCAGGGTCAGTCTCTCTTTACCAGGGAGGGTCAGGCTGTCTCCTACCTCCCAGGGTCAGTCTCTCTTTACCAGGGAGGGTCAGGTTGTCTCCTACCTCCCAGGGTCAGTCTCTCTTTACCAGGGAGGGTCAGGTTGCCTCTTACCTCCCAGGGTCAGTCTCTCTTTACCATGGAGGGTCAGGCTGTCTCTTACCTCCCAGGGTCCGTCTCTCTTTACCATGGAGGGTCAGGCCGTCTCTTACCTCCCAGGGTCGGGCTCTCTATACCAGGGAGAGTCAGGCTGTCTCCTACCTCCCAGGGTCAGGCTCGCTTTACCAGGGAGAGTTAGGCTGTCTCTACCTCCCAGGGTCAGTCTCTCTTTACCAGGGAGGGTCAGGCTGTCTCCTACCTCCCAGGGTCAGTCCTCTTTACCAGGGAGGGTCAGGTTGTCTCCTACCTCCCAGGGTCAGTCTCTCTTTACCAGGGAGGGTCAGGTTGCCTCTTACCTCCCAGAGTCAGTCTCTCTTTACCATGGAGGGTTAGGCCGTCTCTTACCTCCCAGGGTCGGGCTCTCTATACCAGGGAGAGTCAGGCTGTCTCCTACCTCCCAGGGTCAGGTTCGCTTTACCAGGGAGAGTCAGGCTGTCTCTTACCTCCCAGGGTCAGTCTCTCTTTACCAGGGAGGGTCAGGCTGTCTCCTACCTCCCAGGGTCAGTCTCTCTTTACCAGGGAGGGTCAGGTTGTCTCCTACCTCCCAGGGTCAGTCTCTCTTTACCAGGGAGGGTCAGGTTGCCTCTTACCTCCCAGAGTCAGTCTCTCTTTACCATGGAGGGTTAGGCCGTCTCTTACCTCCCAGGGTCGGGCTCTCTATACCAGGGAGAGTCAGGCTGTCTCCTACCTCCCAGGGTCAGGTTCGCTTTACCAGGGAGAGTCAGGCTGTCTCTTACCTCCCAGGGTCAGTCTCTCTTTACCAGGGAGGGTCAGGCTGTCTCCTACCTCCCAGGGTCAGTCTCTCTTTACCAGGGAGGGTCAGGCTGTCTCCTACCTCCCAGGGTCAGTCTCTCTTACCAGGGAGGGTCAGGCTGTCTCCTACCTCCCAGGGTCAGTCTCTCTTTACCAGGGAGGGTCAGGTTGTCTCCTACCTCCCAGGGTCAGTCTCTCTTGTCAGGTTGCCTCTTACCTCCCAGGGTCAGTCTCTCTTTACCAGGGAGGGTCAGGCTGTCTCCTACCTCCCAGGGTCAGTCTCTCTTTACCAGGGAGGGTCAGGCTGTCTCCTACCTCCCAGGGTCAGTCTCTCTTTACCAGGGAGGGTCAGGCTGTCTCCTACCTCCCAGGGTCAGTCTCTCTTTACCAGGGAGGGTCAGGCTGTCTCCTACCTCCCAGGGTCAGTCTCTCTTTACCAGGGAGGGTCAGGTTGTCTCCTACCTCCCAGGGTCAGTCTCTCTTGTCAGGTTGCCTCTTACCTCTCAGGGTCAGTCTCTCTATACCAGGGAGAGTCAGGCTGTCTCCTACCTCCCAGGGTCAGGCTCGCTTTACCAGGGAGGGTCAGGTTGCCTCTTACCTCCCAGGGCCAGGCTCTGTCTTCCCCGGGATGGCTGGGTTGCCCCAAGTACGGACTGGGGCAGAAAACAGGCCCAGGTACCAAAATAAAAGTGCTCCACATTTGTGAACTGGGTGGTAAAAATAGTGGCCCACATTTGTAAATTGAACAACTTTGGTCTTTTAAAGAACTGCTGTGTGGGAGGTGTCTGAGTGGTGGGGAACCTCGGGCTTCAGAGCTTGCTGCCGTCAGTGCGAGTAGTAACATTAGATATAGGCGGCAGTGGCATTTACAATGCGCATCTCCTGTCAAAAAGATAAAAACACTGACGCATCCCTTTCTCTTCTGCCTAGAAAGTGTGATGAGTCCACCCAGGCAGCATGCAGTGAGATGACAGCATCCACAGCCTACACTGTGCTGCTTGCTACTGCAGCCTAGCCTTTATTTAAAGATGTTTACAGCACCAGCCCACGAAACTGGCAGACACACAGCCACAAATCCCGCTCACACACTGACCTGTCAGACTGAACAACTGGCCCTGCCAGAGTACACATCCGGCCCTGGGCCGCCCCATATCAAGTCATTTATTACTCAGAGTAGGCGCGATAAAGTATATTACCTGTAAGATGTGCCTGTGCTGTTCTCTGGTTCCTGCGCTCAGGTGATGTTTGGTGCTCCCCTCTCTTTTTATATAGTGAAGGCACTCCCTCCTTTCACCCCTCGCTTTTTCATCCCACCTTCCCTCCCCCTTCCTGCCCCGTCCTCCTCCTTTCTCCTCCTTCCTCTCCTCCTCCTCTCCACTGCAGTGTTTGTTTTTTGATGTTTACGCTGCTGCCCTTGCCACACCCTCCCCTCCGTGAGGGAAAACCACGCTACTGCTGCTCGTGCTGTGCATGTGCAGGGTGTGGATGAGGTATGCAGTGCTGATGCTGCCTGCCATGGCCCTACTCTGTGCCTACTGCAAGTCTGCAGTGTCGGACGGGGACAGAAAATAGCCCCCGACCCCAAAATAAAAGTTGCCCTATTAGTGATTTAGATGGTTAAAAAAGTGAGTCATGTTTGCAACTCGGCGCAGTTTTGAACTTGCAAAGACACGCTGTTTAGCAGAGTTGAGAAGACTGCATGGATTTGAGCTTGCTGCAGGCATAGTTTGTTCTGATCTCAGGGAAATCAACAGTGAAAACCTGTCCAGCAGACCATAAAACAGACCCACAAACAGCCCAAAAATGTCCCTGAACCTCCCTTTGGGCTTTGCCTGTTTGCTCTATAGGCGGGTCTCACCCTGGAAGCCTGTGTTGCTGCTGCCCCTTCTGTACATGTCCTCTGCATGAAGGAAGCGTGCACCGTTGCTTCTGAGCTGGAACTGTTATTGTGCACAATGAAAACGTGCATTGCCTCTGCGTCAGGGGTGCAACTAGAGCCAAATTTCAGGGGCTGCTAATACTTTCAGCAATGTAGAGCCACATTTTTTTTTTGGGGGGGGCTAATACTTCTAGCAATGTGTCCTTGTATAATGTAACTGGTGCTCATACAAAAGTGCCTCAATACCTTCGGGTGGAGTTCGAGCTGTATGAAACTGCAAAAAAGCATAGTGCCATTACCGGCAACTTCTCCCACCCCCAGTCTGAGCATGCAAGAATGAATAAATACACGAGACAACTTTGTAGTGGGAAAATATTGCTGCAGGTTTATTCCATACAGGAGTATGCAATATGTGGGTTATCTTACGGGCGATCCAAGGGCGGGCAGCTGTACCAACCTATGCTGCCCCCGCCCGCCTGGTGAGCCAGCACTGTGGGACACCCAGTCAGTGCTACCTTTGATGATCCTCTTCCGGATCACGTGACACGTTGGTCTGTTCTACTCACGCCCTTTTCAGGGTGGAGCGTAGCAGGGCAAACCCCCGGTTGGTCAGGCCCCCAACCGCCCGAAGGACTAACGGGGCGCCGTCGTGGTTTTCCCGGAACCTGCCCTGAGGCTCCTGGTATTTGGCTCTGGCACCCCTACTGTGCCGCGCAGAGGTACCCTTACTGTACCGGTCTGCCGCAGAGGTACCCTTACTGTACCGGTCTGCTTCCAGATCGCCCTGTAACTCCGCCTGCAACACAAAAGAAAACATTAAAACATTCTGAGTAGCTTGTCCACCAGCCTGTCCGCCGGGTAAGAGGTGGGGTGGGAGACGGCGTGGCTGGTGCAACAGAGGACGCCAGGAGGGGCTGGGGAGGCATATATGCCCTCCCCCCCACCTCGGCGCACCGGAAGGACGTCACTGAGGTGACCAAGTTAGAGGGCTCCAAGAACCCCTCCAGAGACTAGAGCGGCTGGGCGGTGCCGAAATGGCACTAAAGGGCCGCCCTGCTGAGGTGGCCCCTGCGGGGCCGCGGACAGCCGCATAGTGCCATTACCGGCAACTTCTCCCACCCCCAGCCTGAGCATGCAAGAATGAATAAATACACGAGACAACTTTGTAGTGGGAAAATATTGCTGCAGGTTTATTCCATACAGGAGTATGCAATATGTGGGTTATCTTACGGGCGATCCAAGGGCGGGCAGCTGTACCAACCTATGCTGCCCCCGCCCGCCTGGTGAGCCAGCACTGTGGGACACCCAGTCAGTGCTACCTTTGATGATCCTCTTCCGGATCACGTGACACGTTGGTCTGTTCTACTCACGCCCTTTTCAGGGCGGAGCGTAGCAGGGCAAACCCCCGGTTGGTCAGGCCCCCAACCGCCCGAAGGACTAACGGGGCGCCGTCGCGGTTTTCCCGGAACCTGCCCTGAGGCTCCTGGTCTTTGGCTCTGGCACCCCTACTGTGCCGCGCAGAGGTACCCTTACTGTACCGGTCTGCCGCAGAGGTACCCTTACTGTACCGGTCTGCTTCCAGATCGCCCTGTAACTCCGCCACAGCCCTGGAGGCGGCCACAGTCGCAGCCAGGGTCCCCCACCAAAACAGCTAATTTCTCACCTGTAACCTGCTTTCTAGGGCCTCCTGTATGTCCAGTGAAACGTGTCCATGCTGTGACAAATGCACCGCATGTTTGTCAACTTAACCTTAGGCGTACGCCTGGATGGCCAGTGCCCTCAAGGCAGCTGTCTTCTCACTTGCCACCTCTCATTTCCAGGGCCCCCTGCAAGGTCAAGGGAACAAATCCATACCCAATGGTGACCATAAACACCATGTTTCAAAGTAGCCCTTGACCTTAGCCTCAATCAGCTCGTGTCTGATGAAGCCCAGACCCCTCTGGTCTGCGAACTACGCATAGAACTATTCACTCTCTTTCGGAATGTTCAATGGCCTCCTCTGAATTAGCCCCGTGGCACACTCTGCGGGGGATAATCTCAGACCACCAGATCTCACATTGACCCATGGACTTACTGATTTCCCCTAAATCAGCGTTCCTGGCTTGTCAAAGTGGCCTCCTCCCCATGGCAGTGAGGTTGTTGCCCCTAGATGTGTCACTAAGACGTAGGGGAGTACTCCCCCTTGGGCCAATCTCTGTTCCAATCTGTTCATGAGGCCCATTAGGCCTGAGAACTTGTACATTGACTGTCCACCCCTGCAGGCATGTTCCTCGGCCATACATGGCTTAGCCCCGTGCCTATCTGCGCGGGATGCTTACAGACAACCATAGCTCACATTGCCCCATGTATGTGTTGATATCACCTGGTTGCCGTCCTTCTAACACTGTATGTACCTGAACACCTGTGTCCCCATCCCGAGCCCCACTCTGCGGGGAATAATCTCAGACCACTTGAGCTCACATTGATCCATGTATTTACAGATCTCCCTAAGTCAGCTTTCACGGCTTGTAAGAGTGACCTCCTCCTCATGGCAATGATGTCGTTGCCCCCTAGGTGTATCCTAAGAAAATGGGGGACCCCCCTTTGGTCAATC
Source organism: Calotriton arnoldi (assembly GCA_963921515.1). Classification (NCBI taxonomy): domain Eukaryota; kingdom Metazoa; phylum Chordata; class Amphibia; order Caudata; family Salamandridae; genus Calotriton; species Calotriton arnoldi. Next base: position 817,455 of record CAWUFW010008809.1, on the reverse strand, counting down.
TCTGTTCCAATCAACCCGCCTGCCCACCTTGGCTATTAGGGCGGGAAGGGTTGTCCTTAACATTTGAAGGGGCCCTTAGCTTTTGAAATCCTGACGCACCGGAATGTCCACAACTAGAAGTATGTGACAAAAGCAAGGGTGCCATCCCGCCCTTGCCATGCATCCCCTATACCTTATGGGAGTTTCGCCCGCTCAGCTCCCTCAGTGGTGGAACCCCTAGGCATACCAGCTTAGAGAATCTGTCTGAATTAGTACAGTGCGCACTGTCTGCAATGGTGCCTGACACTAACGATTGCTAAGTCCTACTTTACCCCCATCCTAGCAACTCCCAGATAGATGGTGGGGGGTTCACACCGCCCCCCAAAGCTGCCCCTGCGGTGGAAAATTACCTGCTCCGTTAAATTTACATTTTTGTTGAACACTGGACGTGCCAAATGTTCTTACCGCATCGTAGCCTTTTGTGCTCGGCACCCTGTTTTTCCCATTTATTGAAACAGCAGCACGCTATGTTGGTTGACAACGTCCAAACCCAGTGTGGCTAATATAGTTGACCGTGCGGGGCTTTTGACCTTAACTGCAGCAACAGGTACCTACCCTTGGTTCTGGGATGCATATACTTCGCCTTGTTGACCAGACAATTGCACAGACCCTTCTGATTGCTAAACCCCGGTCAACACCTTATTGGTGTCAAATCTGGTCTGAACCATATATGTATTCCCACTATGGGTGATACCTCACCCTTCCGTGTAGTGACAACTTGAGCAGCACACCCCGCTTGCTTAACTGCCGTCGGATCACCGATGCCAGTATCTGCAACCCATCCCTGACCCTGGCTGCTTAAACTCGCAAAAGTGTCGGACTCCCAGATTCCCCGTTCTCTGCTCAGCTGCAGTACACCTTCAGTGGATCCGCAGGGAGATACCACAAACCGCATTGGTCATGCGAACCCTAAGAAGCACCCAATTCTCACCTGTGTGTACCTCTAAAGGAGATTGGCTCCACCCCGCTGTAAGGGCAGAGACACACATTAAACTTATTTACTGGTTTCCGCCACTTGGCACCTTTCTGGTTGCAGCTCTGTGTTTTGTGAAGCGTGCGTGCCCCGGGGCATGCTGTCGCTGAATAACCGGTGTATGTTTACCCACTCCCTGATACTGTGCAACGCTAACTGCCCTTGTTTGGGTTGAAGGAATGCTGGATGATTCCTAAGGACTGTGAACTTAATACTCCACCCAGTTAGACCCCCAAATATTTGGGACAACCCACGGAGTAATCATGCCCTGCATGGTACATCTACCCCAGCGTTGACTATCAACTTATTTGGCCACTGTTAGCAGAAGACGCCCCTTCCAGTCTCAGGGGCTAGCCCATAAGGAAAACCCATGGGGCAGACAAGTCTGTGGGAACCAGAGGGAAACACTGTGCAAATACCTGCACTTTCCTGAATATTGGGACTGCCAAATGGTCTATAGTACCCTGTCGCCATTCGGCTCTAACGCAGTGTTTACCAAACTGTTTTTCGCCGCAGCACCCTTGTTTAGATGACAACTACCACCACCCGCCTGCTGCCCTGGCTAAAGCGCGGGTGAAAAGGTCTTAACTGAAGCGACCTGAAACCTGCCCTTGGTTGCAGAGGAATGCCCACCCAGTGTACATGGTACCTGTTTCTATATGGTGCCAGCAGATGTTCCTCATAAAGGCCCTTATAGCCAATTGCCCAATGCAGTCTCCGCCTTTTGCAGCACCTTTGTGCATATAATTCTGGGGTGACTAAGCCCTAATGTACCCCCTTACCTGGATGATCCCCAGTACAAGGGTACAGACTGATGACCAAGTGGTGCGCCAGCCAATAAACACGTAGACATGGCGTGGATTTACACTAACTCATGCCCTACAAGGCCGCTCGGTGTGCCACTTCGCCTAAACCAAGGCAAGGGTGGATCACCCTGTCCTTATCGCCTGCAAACCCATCCGTCATCTGCACTGACGGATGCTCTGTCGGCACCTCCTGGATGCCTGGTCAATGCATATGTGTGTGGGTGACCCATACGCTGGCATTTTGTATAAGCTTAGTGTGCCGCCGGCAGGCATTTCGCGGCTTCTGTCATTGCCTCCAGCTATATACTGCACAACCACACTATACCTGCAATACGTCACTACCATTGGCTTAGACACTGCTTGTTTAGTTGTATAAGGTAAATTAAGCCCTAATATAAGCTTCGTTGCATAGCGTATTGAGAATGCTTCATTCTTTAATGGTGGGTCTGTCAATCTTAATGTGTTGACCATTGAATAAAATGTCTCAATTCACTTGAAAGCAAATTGAACAGCAAATGGGATCATTACCCCGTGAACTGTGTGCCCCACGATGCAGAAGTCCACAACCCTGGTGCTCCCAGGCCCAAAACTGGTAAAACCAGGCACACAACCAGAGCACCGTGCCTGCACTGCTAGCCTGTAGCGAAGACTCCCAGGTCCATAATGCGTTTCTTGTAAGTTACCTCCCAATCCAACATCCCACAAAACTACTACTATATTATGAATATTGGCAACCTATTCAAGCACCACCAAACGTAACTAAGAAATTGAGCATTCAGACCAACCCGACTGCCTGCCCTTTCTAGTCCCGCAGTGCCGAGGCCACCCAGCCCCAAACAACACCTCAACACCCTTCTCGGTCAGTCCGAGCCCAGTGCACGAAATGGCCGGCCTCGCTCAACCCTGGCCAAGATGATCAGCGGCAACCAAGGCCAAACGGTCTTCCCTGCCCCCGACTCACCGCGCACGACGACGACCCCCTGGTCCCGGGTACATGAAACCCGAGGCGTGGTGCAGACACAGCGTATCCAACGGGGGGGGGAGGGGTGGAGCCCGCAACAAAGCCGTCCAACGCGAGACAACCAGTCGAGACGGCGTGGCTGGTGCAACAGAGGACGCCAGGAGGGGCTGGGGAGGCATATATGCCCTCCCCCCCACCTCGGCGCACCGGAAGGACGTCACTGAGGTGACCAAGCTAGAGGGCTCCAAGAACCCCTCCAGAGACTAGAGCGGCTGGGCGGTGCCGAAATGGCACTAAAGGGCCGCCCTGCTGAGGTGGCCCCCTGCGGCGGCCTCGGACAGCCGCAAAGCCTAAGGTTACTTTTCAGGAAATGCATTCTCACACTCTGGCAGCAAAAGTAATTTGCAGCTTTAAGGAATAGGCAGAGTGGAGATGCAGGGGCTCTAGGAATGGGTGAAAAAACAACAAAGCCTCGTTATCAAGTAAATGGTCTTTTAAATAACTGTGAAATACTCGGGTGCAGCTGCGATAAGACGCCAGACCAGCCAGCCCACAGCAGCTCAAGAACTGTCTGTGTGTGTGTGGGGAAGCCGCCTCAGCCCAAGCTGACACACACGACTGGGGGGGGAGAGGGTGCTGAAGCCCTTTGAACCCTATGGGGGTTGCGTGCCTGCTGTGCGTTGTATCTGTTGTGCTTGTGGGGTGATTGCAGTATTGTTGCATGTGCTGGTTCTCTGAGTACAAAGCATAGACACCCTGCTGTTGCCCCCTTCTTATACCTGTTCTCTGTGCACGAGGAAGGCTTGCAGTCAGTGCTTTAAAAGGACTGGTACTGTCCAGTGCTGAGTACCTGCACTTCTTTCATTTTAAAGGAGAGTAGAGCTTAATTTGAGCTTGTGGTTTCCGGTGCTCAGCACCAGCACCTAATCATCAACACCATCGCTTTTCATGGGCACGGATGGATTAAGTGATTTGCCCAGAATCACAGGATGTTGAGCCTGACGCGGAGACATGAACCTGGTTCCCCAGCTCTGAAGTCACAGCTCTGGCCGTTACGCTACATCCTTGCCCCACTTTCATGGTTCTGTTTTAGGCGACGCTAACAGGAGAAATGGGCTGGTGCAAGCTGCCTCCTGACTAGAGCCCCGGCACTTATTGTTTTTTACAAATTAACCACTGAGGGAGAGTACCTGCATTTCGTAGCACTGCTACAATACATTTAACGGAAGAATGCCAGCCCTTCTCAGGAGCATACAGGTACTCTAAAGCAGAGGCCGCAGGGAAACAATGTTACCAAGCTTTATTAATTTGATCAAAACTGTTCCCTTACTTTTTATTAAAAATAACCGATCTTGAACGGTTGAAAGGAGAGAAGCAGCATCTCCTGTACTGTGAATGAATAAAAGGAGAGGCAGCTGAACAAGATACTCGCCTTCACTCCAGGACTCCTGCTCCCTGAAAAAAATGCAATGGTGTCCAACTGGGTAATCAGCAAATTTACAGGATACCAGGAGGCAGTACAGGCCTTGATTCATAGAATCAGTAATGTGTCCTTTTAATGGAAACTTATAAAATGTACACTGTGCAGTTAGCCTCTTACTAAAGCACGGTAAACTTTTAACCAATCGTTTTGCACATTTTGGCACAGCGTATTTATACTGTGTGCAACCTTGTATTGTGCGTAGTATATTTTTAAACTAATGACATATTGACAGGGCTTCCTGTCACAGGCTTAGACCTCCAAGCTCTATAACTAAATGTCACTTTTTCCACAGTGCCATGAACGAGATTCAAATCAGTGACCACCCGGTTACACCCACAAGTATCTGAAGTAATCGCAAATAACCAATCAATGTTTTCTAACCGACAAATGCTTTTCCCCGCAGATTAATTTAAGTTGCATTTATTTTTCATTTAAGGTGTGTGCATTATATTTTATATGCAAAGCAGACAAAATAGGTAATATTTTGTTCTTTTTAACCATGTATTTGATCCGAACCCCACACTCACTGCCCCTCAGGATCACAGCTCCCACACTTTTCTTTATGAAGTTTGACTCTTAGGTGCTGGAAGTAGGAGAGCGGGAATGCTGCAGCACCCCCAAAATACCATGCTGGAGTTCAGAATCTGAATGAACAATAAAGATGCCTTTACATTTTGTTTCTCTCTGGTAACATTTGCTGTGCATCAAATACAGAGGTCAAATGTCAGGCAATATCTTCTGGCAAATGGCTGTTCATTCTTTTAACATGGAGATTGGTGTTTATTTTATCTTAGTGCAAAGTTAGATGATTTTTGCAAAGTGAACTATGTGGCAATTTTGCAGGGGTACAGAGAGTGTGAAAGCAAAGTAACTTTTTATCTAACACACAATAAAATCAGAAGCACACATGAAGCACATTTCTTTGGGAATTCCAGGGGGTCAACCGGTAGTGCGCGGCCGGTACTGTCTACTATTTTTGACGGCACCTCTTTCCAGAATCGCCGAATTGTTGGGCAGGTCCATACCATGTGATGGAAATCCACCTCCAGGATTATTTGTGCACATTTTACCAGTAAAACTGTATGCCTGAGCACATTTAATGACCATTTCAATTGAAAATGTGTTGTCTGGTAATGATACTGAACCACCACAACATGCTTTAGTAATATATTTCCACAGTGTTCTCAAAAAACGGACCACCAGCTGCATACTACACCATTACACCTCTCCTGCTGAAATTGCTACACTTGTTCTTCGTGTGACGCTTGGAATTTTCAGAATCCCTATGACGTCAGTGATGTAACATTGATGGCAGTACCACCACTCTGAAAATTGTTCCATGGCCACTGCTTTGACCAGCTGCTCTAGACAGCTAGTAACTGCATTTCTCTGTTTTTATTTTAAGCACTGTTTATTTTAAGCAGTGTTGCTGCCTGTGCTGCACCTGTTCTCTTTGCAGTAAGAAAGAATGAATGCCCTGTTGCACTTGCAGTCCCTCTCGTGCCTGTCTCTGGGCACCAGGGAGTCGTGCACCGTTGCTGGCGTCTGTTTTCTTGGTGAGATTGTATCTTGCACCGCTGCTAGCTCTGCATCTTTGTTTCTGTGAACATTTCTGCTGCTTGAGACAACCTGCTCTTTGTGTGAGGGATCCTTTCCCCAGAGCAGCCTTGTACCCGTTGTGAGTGTGCGCGCGCCAGCGTGTACTCTGCTGCCTGTAACTGAGCGTGCTTCATACGTAAGGAGCTCGAGACACAAACAAGGCCGCAGGTGAACGCGTGAGGCAATATCTGTGATGCAGGTGAGGCCGTGAGAGAGTGAGGCACGCCTGCTGTGTAAATGACTCTTGCAGGGCCGGACTGGGAGCCAAAACCAGCCCTGGCAAAGTGCTCGGCAGCCCCCCCGGGGGTTTGGGGCTGTGGCCGAGCTGTTTGCCAGGACCGTTTGTGGGCGTTTTTGTTACAGGGGGCGATATTGCAGCTATGCTGCAAAAACAGCCCTGTAACAAAACCGGCCCCCAGGGGCCCAAAACCAGCCCCCACCCTGGCGGTCCACCGGGGAAACGCCCGGTGCCCGCTACGGCCAGTCCGGCCCTGGACTCTTGCCCCCATTTTTGTTGTTTTTTTTTCCGTGGCGTCGTTCTGTCAAGAAAATTAAGAATAATAATCCCCTAACTGTCGACATCAGTGCGATTAGTATGTTACAACCCCCTGGAGCACCCTGTCACGTGACAGTGGAGGAGGGTTGTTCCCTGATGTACCGTGTGCAGGCCTGCCAACTCATACGGCGTGGCTGTGTGACAGACGGTTTCAGACCATGTGCTTGAAATGGAAGAATAGAAGTGCAGGAACTCTGTACCAACCAGTACTGGCCCATTAAAAGCACTGTTCATACCACATCACAGGGCCACTCGGTTAAGAGGCGCATTCAAACAATGAGCTGGAAACCCTTGCAAGGAAGGGGTTTCCAGTCCAGGTGTAAACGCTCCACACAGCTGGGCTGCAATAAAAATTTCCCCAAGACTCAGGAGGTGGTGCCAGATGAGTTACTTATTGCTGTTGTTGAAAGGGGGGGGGGCGGCTATTTAGACAGAAATGGGGGGTCTAAACGCCATTTGTCATAGTCCAGCCCTCCCACCAAGGCCACGCTCAGTTCTACCCTGTACACTCACACAGTGAAAATGATTCTTAAATTGGCAGGACTGCGTATGTTGAATTTTAATCTTTGTCTTTTCCCCCATTTCTGGCAGTGCATTTGTGCTGCTTCTCTGACTTGGTGGGCCAGCCCTTTCTTCCAAGTTTTTTATTTTATCCCCCTCTGCGCTAAAAATGAAAACAAACAATACTTGGTTTACGCACAAATTAGGAGTCAGAGGGGACCAAGTTATAGGGGGTGGAGTCCTGCGGAGCAGAATCCATGACTGTCAGCTTAAGCGTTATTATGTTTATTTTTTTACATGCTCTTCCCGCATACGAATTAGCAACATGAAAAATAATGCGGCAGTAAAGATATTCTTGTTTACACAATTGGTCAGAAACAGACTACATTGCAAGGTAGTTTTGTGTTTAAGGCACCCCCAGAAGAGGCCCATGAATATTCAGAAACTTTCAGGCTACAATACTGGTAAAATAACTCAAGTGGTTAGCTTCATTCCTGGAGACACGTGTGTGATTTCTGCTCCCAGTTTTGAATCCCCATAAAATAGCTCAGGGGGTTAATGGGATTGCCTCAGAGCGCTTCGTGTAATCTGTAGGGCACATATTTGTATTCTAGGTACAATAGTTTAGTGGGTTAACGTTTTCTGTTGAGAGCTGTTCAGTGGCGGCTGGTGACATTTGAAAGTGGTGAGGCGTAAAATAATTGTCATACTGCACTGTGGCAAGCGAGCGTAGTGAGCGAGCCCGAACAACCTATGGGGGGTTCAGGGGGTTCTCCCCCCCGAGAAAATTTTGAAAAAAGAGTGGACAAACGGTTCATTTTCAAGCAAATTTGAGGTCACAGAAACCCCTCTCGACTAATTTGCAAATGTCCACTTTCACCTCGCCAATGTTAATACCAATGAGTGGCTGAACAAACTGCTGCGCCTGACCTGCACAATGACGCCGTCAGACCAGTCATCCTGTCTTCCGTGGTTTTACTGCCCCCATAAGAACAACATTTCAAGTGCTCAGTGACAAAGGCCTGCCAGAAATACTCCATCTTCTACAGATGGGTGTCTCATAAAGTAATCAGAAAAACTCCACCTTGTGACTAACATAACTGAACATGTTGGCATTGTTACTAATTGCAACCGAACCGCACTGTCCAGTGTTTCACACATATATCAGGCAGCGCGTGAATACTTTCAGCATAAAACTGAGTTAAAATATAATACATGTCCCCAAAGGGAGCAATAAAACGCTGTATAATTATTCCTGGGTGTCAAAAAGCAATGCGGAATGTGTAGGAAATGGGAGACCCGGCCACTGCTCACACGGAGAGTTCATTCTGCTGCTGCAAGAGCCATCATTCACTGAGCCTGAGGTGCTTTTCAAAAACTGTTCTTCAGGAGCAGTTTCTTATTACAAAACGCAACAGAGGGAATGCAAAATTATTTGAGTTCCAGCAAGTGTTGTACAGGTGTTCCATGACAGATGATAATATTTTTTCCTATATTCATTCTGCGTATAATTTGTTAAAAAATAAATGCCTTGATTGATTGCTGTAGTCTGAGTAAAGTGCTTGCCTCGTCGAAATAATGTAGTCAAGCATATGTTCCACAAGAAAAGACCCTGTAACTGAAAACGTCTTCAAAAATCGATTACACACATTCTAGGAAAGCGCGCAAGCTTTAATTATTATGATTTTAATTGGACAAATCAACAAGCATTTCTTTGAACCATGAAATGGGAAATTGATCAGCATGCGTTGTTGGGGTACAAGCATGCAAATGACCTTGAAAACAATGTCAGCTTCCTTTAATCGATATGCTGTGTTAATCAATATAATAAAGCTGTATACTCCCTTGAAGCCAATATCACCAGGGCGTGCTGACATGAAATATTAAGAAAATCTAAAATTTGGTAACAGAGAAGTGAGCCCTGGTAGGGACCTCTCTTTCCAGCTACCGTGCAAAACATTCAACAGGGCACAGTAAATAATACCAGGAAACCGTGAAGTGAATTGAAGAACGAAAAACAAGTCTCAGGTTGAAGGCGCAGGTGTACCATTAAAATGACACCTCGCACAAGTTGAATAGTTTTAACTGGTTTTGTGCAATGATATCACAGTCTTAAGTGAGTGCGCGTGCCCCAGGCATGTTGAAATGGAAGTGTCTGTAATCCAACACACGGCAATGAGAATTAATACATGCTGCGCTCTCGGTCGAATATTGCTACCCACATCCAGCGAGAAGACAAATGCTTATGTTAGTGCCAACACATTCCCTATCAGAATAGTAATGAAAACTATCCAGTTATCAATACTGCATCTGCATGGCACACTTACATCTTCGTCCTAAACTCCGCCTACGGGAGTCCCGTGTTCTTCCAAATGTTGTACTTCGAAATGTCAATATTATATTCATGTTTGGATATCTCTTGCAGAACCCCAGGCAACATAGACATCAATTAAGGGCAAAATCGACCAGCAGAGACAGTGGCTTCTGTAGAGCCAAACACTTCTTGGGTTGAGCTGGAAGTGGTTTAATTTGGGCCCATACAGTTTACAACTCGCACTAGGGTGGTCGATGGCACCATCTCTAACCCCATATTCGAGTGCACAGAATAAATGCATCTCGAGGCTACGATTTTCAAATAAATAAAATCTTAAAATTCATTTCCTCACATAAACTTATGCCTACACTTGAAGCTCATTTTCAGCATTTTTTGAAAACCACACGTGCTTCTGGGAAAACTGCAACAGTCTGCTTTGCAGGAGAAATTTTGTAGTGCTTGGTGAAATCCATGTCACATGCATACCAAACTATTGTCACATGCATAAATGTAACTCGGCCCGACGAGGTGGAACGTCTACTAGAGGATGTTCCTCCAGAGTCCCAAAAACTGTAATAAGTATAAAGTGAAAGGGAGGTGGATTTAATAATCATTCATTGTGGTGTTCAGATAATGATGAGGCAGAGTGTGATGATGTTAAAGAAAATGCTATCCTAAAGGGGAAGTATAAGAGTAAACATCCCATCTAACAGCATACTTTCAAAAAGTCAAAGCTGCCTTTTCTCCCTAAAAAGCACATAGTTGTTAACTCGGTAAGCAAAGTTCCACAAATTGTAAACTCTGAATAGCGGCGGAGCGGTCGCACAGCAAAATGGAGGGTCAATTGCTTATGGCCTCATCCCAGTCAGAGGGACTTTCATTAGTTATGTGCTAATTCCAACATTAATTTCTTCAAAAACTCTCCACCAAATGCCGAAGGAGTTATCATGGGGGGGGGACACCACTGGATTCAAAATTGGAGGAACTACAGATGACAATTCACATTGAAAATACATTGAATACCCTGCAAGTCTATCTAAGAATTTTAAGAACTGTTGTTATTATACTAACTGGTTAGTGAGCTTAGACCTTGTGGTTAGTAAGTAAACAGAAAGGGTGAGTATTTTGGCGATCATGAAGGGAAGAGTTCAAAACATGTTCAGAATACAGATGGTCGATAGCAGTACCACAATCCCATTCCCACTACATACACAGCAAGCAGCCAGAAATTAGATAAAGTGATTTGGCCAGAATCACAGGATGCTGACCCGACGCTGAGACTCGAACCCTCCTTCGCTGGCAGCTCTAGCCATAGCGCCACATCCTCTTTTACTGTTGGGTAGGACGCTGTTGTTCTAGTTTGTAATTGGATGTCTCATTAACAAAGATGCACGTGCTGTGTTGCATTCACATTTGATCCCAAATACAACTTATTGCATCTGCTACGAGAGCAATCAACTGCCACCTGTTCATAAATTCGAAGGCAGGTGTGAGTGACTATTACACATTCATCCAGTCGCGGCCGGCATGACGGGCGGGTGGGGGGGGTGGAAATGGGGTCGTCGCGGGGGATGGGGGAGGAGGCGGGGCAGGAGGGGTTTAATTAAAATTAATTAAAAAAATATATAAAATAAAACTTACCATCCCGCGCCACCTCAGCTTCTGGATGGGTTCCGAGTCTCCCGCCGTCCAGCGTTTTCCAATTCCTGCAGCTCTCATCGTCATCAGGAAAGGTAGCCTCCCTCCCTCCCCTCCGCCAATGACAACGCTGCAATGGCAGCGTTGTGATTGGTGAGGTGCAGCGGAGAGCGCCCCAGCCAGGCCATTTTAACTGTTTGGTCAGTACCCACAACAGTGGGCAAGCCACTCCTCCCCTGCCCTCGAGCAGGACCGCCCATCCGCCTGCCCCCAACCAGGCACTTCTGCTTTCTCGCAGTGCGAGAAGCAGAAACATAACATGGTAGTTTTTACCATTTATGTTTCTGCCTTCTCGCACTGCGAGAAAGCAGTGGGGCGACACCCCCACGCCCCAATGTGGGAGCCGCCACTGGAGCTGTTAGACCTGGCATCCTTGGCGTGGCCTCTGCCTCCTGTATTTTTGCTGTGTGCTGGATTTCCTTTTTGCTGGTCAAGATGCTTTGGGCACTTAGCCACTGCTGATCAGTGCCAAAGTGCAAGTGCTCCCAATGTAAATTGTGTTGATGGATTGGTGTTCCCATTATTGGTTTATCTGATTTGCTGGTAAGTCCCTAGTACAGTGCACTGTGTGTGCCCATGGCCTGTAAATTAAATGCTGCTAGAGGGCCTGCAGCACTGATTGTGCCACCCACACGAGCAGCCTTTCAAAGGGGTCTCAGACCTGTCTCTGCAGTGCCTGCGCGCAGTTTTAAACTGCCATGCCGACCTGGCAAGTGCACCCACTTGCCAGGCCCTAACCTTCCCTTTTCTTACATTTAAGACACCACTAAGGTAGGCCCAAGTTACCCCCATGGGCAGGGTGCAGCGTATGTGAAAGGTAGATCATGTACTGGGTGCATGACATGTCCTGATAGTGAAATACTGTGTATTTAGTCTTTCACTATTGAAAGGCTATCTATCCCATAGGGTAACATGGTGTTTATTTGTAACATCTTACAAATATAACTTTCCATTGGGACAAGATAGAGAAATTGAGTTTAGGCTTTCTGAACCCAGAATTTAATAACACATCTTTTAGTAAAGGTGGTTTTTAACTTGTGTGTTTGAAAATGCCACTTTTAAAAAGTGGGCATTTTCTTGCTTAGCCATCCTATGTGCCTCTGATGGGTTGTGTATTGACTGTCTGGTTTTGGAGTGACAGGAGCTGGGGATGTGCATTCACTGTAGACAGCCAATGGGGGGTTTGTCTTGTCTTCCTTGGATGACTCAGAGCTGAACTGAATAGACCTGTTAGATTACTTCTATAAGAACCTCTGCCAAGGAGAAAAGCTGGGAAAGCTGAAGGAGAAGTACTGCCCCTGTGCTGTGTGGGGTTGGTTTGCAGTGGCTGCTTCTGCCAAGGAGAGGACAAAGACCAGGGGCGGCTCCTCCACTAGGGCAGAGGAGTGTTACCCCACTGCTTTCTCGCAGTGCGAGAAGCAGAAACATAAAATGGTAATAACTACCGTTTTATGTTTCTGCTTCTTGCACTGCGAGAAAGTAGAAGAGTTTGGTTGGGGGCGGGCGGGTGGGCAGGTTTGCTCTAGGGCAGGGGAGGAGTGGCTTGCCCACCGCAGAGGGCGCTGACTGTTTGGTCGGCCCTCTGGGGCCGCCCAAGCCAGTCATGCGCACTCTGCCCTTTCTCCATGTAGGCTGCAATGCAGCCTACATGGAGAAAATGGCCTTCCCATAGGTGCCTGACTGGGCGCCGTCCCGACCAATCACAACACTGCCATTGCAGCCTTGTGATTGGCTTAGGAGAGGGGAGGGAGGCTGCCTGCTTCCTGTTCCCGCGAGTCATGCCGGCCGCGACTGACAAAGACTGAACTGTGCTGTGTATCCTGTTTGAAGAAGATCTCCAAGGGCTTGGTGTACAGCTTGCCTCCTGTTCTGAAGTCTCAGGGACAGAAAGACTTCATTTCCTCAGTCCTCCTGCACCTGGGACTGCTGTTTCAGCTGCCACGGAAGGAAATAGCAACGGCGATGCTGGTGAGCGACTCCGTGACCTGCAACAAAGCCGTGGACATCAATTGTGAAGTGCACGACGGACCGCCCCGACTTGCACCGCAGCCCCGACGCCTGCTGACACCGCACCGCACCATACAGACTCTGACACTGTCACCGAGGCCGCTACCTGCACCGGAGCTGAGGGCACCGCTCGTGATGTACTGCCCTGACTCGCTTCGCAGCCCCGACCTCACCGACGCTGATGCCTCATCTTCACCGAGCCAATACCTGACGTGGGTGACCTCCCAAATCCATCGAGCCCGCCTCGTTGTAAGGAACTGACTCCTTGACGCCACCGTGACGTCACCTCCCCGGCAACAGAAAGGAACCGATGCTTCACCTCCCCTGCATTGTAGTAAGACACCATGCCTCACCTCCCCTGTGGTCGTAGGGAACCGACGCCGCCTGGCGCCAATGAAGCATCACCTTTCCGACACCGTGCACTGTCTTTTTTTCCATTGTTTGCAATTGTACTGTTCTTTGGGGGTCCGCGTGTGACTCTGGGCCCGATGCCGCGCACTTCACGGATGGGGCCGTACTTTGGGATTTCCATCTGTCACGACGTCGTAATAGTCCCAGGTGGAGCTATTTGTTGCTACAAGCTTTATATTTGTGAATAACCTATTTTTGGGGATATCTTGATATATGTGTGGTGGATTTTTGTCATTTTGGTCTTGTTTTATTTAGATAAAGATTTCCTATTTTTCTAAACTGGTGTGGTGTCCATTTGTAGTGTTTTCACTGTGTTACTGTATCTGTGCACAAGTGCTTTACAAACTGCCTCTGAGATAACCCTGCCTGCTCATGCCAAGCTACCAAGGGTGAGAGCAAGGGTTGTCTAAGGGTATAACTCCCTTACCCTGACTAGAAGCAAGGTCCCTACTTGGATAAAGGTGCAAACCATTGACAACTAGAGACCCCCAGTTCTAACAAAAGCCCTTATGTAACTGCACATCAGAATTTACAATTCCGTTATGAACCAACAGCAAGCAGCTACTTGTAACATGAAAGATAAGTTTGAATCCTTGACAGTCTTAATTCAATCATTCATTATTATAAGTTTGTTAAAACATGTTCTATTGAATAGTAACAAATGCTAATTACTCAGTGCCAATTTTTTTTTTAAATTATGTTTTATATACATGATTATTATAAATGTAATAACAGATACATAGATGTATCTGACATGTTTACATATAACACTTTCAAATATGAGTTTACATCTTGGGATCTTGTAAGGCAACACGTTTAGTTTCCTTGTTATGCTGCTGAGTGTGTCTGAAGGTATCAGTATGACCCCCAACTACTATCAACCGAGAACTAAATTCAGGAAAAAGGAATTAGTGATCGTCCATGAAGTGAGGCATTAGAAGGTGAAATAGGAAACTGAGCCGCCTGACACCCTATAGGCTGTCGTTCACTTGGTGAAGCACACACTTAATGCACACTTATGTCCATGCAGGTGGTCCTTCTTCCACACACTGAACCTAGACACAACAAGCACAATTTTCTCAGGTCGACCCAGAACCCAGTTCCCCGAATAGATGACATAACCTGAATGCGGGTGGCTCCCTTTCATTGGCAGCACTCGTCCCCATCTTCAGTGGCAGCTGCTAGGGCATTAAAGTGGTGGGGCAGCACGGGGGAGGCAGAGCTGGGTGGCAGCGTGGGAAGAGGGGCAGCGCGGGGAAAAGAATTAAAAAAATGCTTACCTGCCATCTGCTGTGTCGGTGCTCTTCTGGCTTCTGCTTCTCAATTTCCGGCATGCCACAGGCTCCCCTATGCCATTCCAGACGCTGGTCTCATGCTGGTATTACCCAGCATGAGAGCAGCGCCGTAATTAGTGTGAGCACCTTAGTTAGGCACTCACTAAGGGACTATGACCCTGTGCTTGCTCTCCACCTGGCTGTACAGCACAGCTCTTGTGAAATGATCAAAGTGGCCATGACAGTTTGGCCGGCCTTAGACGACCGGACTTGAAGCAGTGCCACCACTCCTCCTCCTTCCTACTGCTGTGTCATGTCAGAATGGACGGCCCTGCCCCACCCTCCGCTTGGCTGCAGGTGAGGATAAATAAAATGATAATAATCTTTATTACAATTTTATTTTTCATTTTTCACTTTTGAAAAGCAGTGGGGCGACGCTCCTCTGCCTTAGCGGAGGAGCTGCCGCTGTCCATCTTACTTTACCTGCTCTGTCCCTCTGTGTTTCCTTCAAGTACATCCATTCTGTTCTTCTTCTCATGTAATTTCCGAGCCCCTCCCACTTCATGCCTGCTGTCTTCACTCCCTTGCACTTTCTCTGTCTTTCTTTGCCACCACTGTTACCGCTAGACTTCTCTCCTGTCTGTATCCCCTGAATCTCTCTCTAACACCTCTCACCTCAGTGTTTCCATCGGCTGCATCCCCCTTTCACCCACGGTCAGACTGGCCTAAAGAGCAATCAGGCACTGCCTGAAGGCTGATAGACCAGTATATAAGTTGTTTTTTGGCTGTTTGTGGACAACTTTTATGGTCTGGTGGGCCAATGTTTACTGTTGGTTTCCCTTATATAACCACAAACATTGCCTGCAGCAAGCACAAATGCATGTAGTCTCCCATACCTTGCAAAACACCCATACAGCGTATCTTTACAAGGTCAGAGTTGCCCTGATTTGCAAATGTGGGGCACTTTTCAAGCTATCTAATTCACCAATGAGGACCACTTTACTTTTGATGCCTGGGCCTAATTTCTGTCCCAGTCCGACTCTCCTTGCACCCTCTTTTTTCTCATCTCTGCTCCACCTCTTCTCTGCACTTCTCCCTTCCACCACTTCTATGCATCTCTTACCAGTGTTACCCGAGGGCACTCAAGATAAATGAATTTTTGGCCCACTGCTGCTTCATAATATCTATTCTTCAAATTAGAAGAGCCTCAATGCAGTCATGTTGCCTCCGGCGGACAGCACACCTGTCAAGCCGCTCCTTGGAGGGCATGGCTTGCTAAACTGCTGAACTGGGCTATTTAGCAGAGCTTCTGTTGTGTGACTGTGAATCACACCATAGGCTGAAATGATGGACTTGCCTTATATTTGGGTCTCGCAAGAGGCAGCTTTGATAGGAACAAAAGGTAATTCATACAAAGCCCACGTTAGTCAGACATTGGTTGATAATAACAGTCATTCATGATTAAGGTTTCTAGTTTTCCATTTTTACTGATTTTTACAAATAAATACAGACAGAAAACAATCTATTTCATGCCTGTATTTATTTTTAAAAGCAGAAAAATACAGAAAATTGTGTTTCTTAAGAGTGACTTTCCTTGTGGTCCCTCATGAATTCCAGACCAACTGCTGAGCAGATAGACACAATGGGCATTTAAAAACAGGATGAGACTCCCTTAAAAACAGACATATGTTAACATATATTTGTATATAATGATAATATTTACTTCTCAGTGTAGTGTTTTATTACATTTTACTGCTTAATTTGCTAAAACACGACAGGCATCAAACGATGAGTGCATGCTGGTCAGTTAAATAAATGTGGAAATAATCCATTTTATGACCCCATTTATTGGCAAAACATAAAATTAATATGGATAAATAGCAATAAAATGGCCAAAAAATAAATATGGATAAATACAGATGGGAATAAAAAAAAAAAATACCATAACACCGGGAGCCCTATTCATGATTCATGGAGTCTTGGCAGAGCCATTTCAAGTTGAGCATGCTTGCATAGGGAGATATTCATTGTTCTTCTCCATCATGCAAGTAGGAGCTTGATGCAAGAGTATAACCAAGACCTGGCACCCCTGTAGTGGCAGGAAAGTGGTGAATGCTGATGTCGAATGGATTTAATATTCGATGCCACCTGCCCCAACCGTGAGTGGAGCAGAGGCTGATCTTCTGTAGAGGTCGAAGGATAGCAGGCTCTGAAGTTGTGTAACTGCGGTGATACTATCCACGAAAGGCAGGTCACACATTATACTGGTGGGCGCTGTATGTCAGAATATAATTCACAAAAATATCATCTCATTGGATGCTGATTTTGTAATATTAATTTGCATGGTTTGCTATTTTTGTTAACAATTTTTAGTACACGAAATTTATGTCAAATGATATTCTGTCTACAATATTTTGGTGAGAACCTCAGTGGCAGTTTGATTCTGGGCAGTGGGGGGGGAACTATGCCGGACGACGGTAAGAAAAAAAAAGAAAAGAAACCCACTTACCTTGCACTCATTGCATCGCCGGATTGCCGCATCGCCAACTTGGTGCTCTTCTGCTGCACTGCATGGGCTCCCAGACTCCCCTGCGGCCAATCCTGGCATTGCTCTCATTCATGAGAGTATCGTCAGGATTGGCCTGAGCGCCCTCGAATTTGCGGTCCAAGAGAGACTGGAAGTCTGTGCCTGCATGTTTCCAACATGGCAATGCAGCTAGGGTTCGAGACATGTCAGTTTGGCCGTCCTGAGACGGCCGGCCAAACCGACATGCGCATTGACAGCAGTGCTGAAACACTCCCCCTCCAGCCAGTCATCGTCTGGCCTCGCCCCCAAGATTCGTTTAAAAAATAAAACAATAATAGACCTGTGTTATTATTGTTTTATTTTCGAGTTTTGTGGCTGGTGGTGGTGGGGGGGCGCAACACTCCTCCGCTATAGCGGAGGAGCCGCTGCTAGTGAACCTGAGGCAGGAGCACTACACTAGAGGTTACTAAGCTGTTGCCTCCGGGTCCTGCAAACACAACTTCAGTTCTTCTGCATCCTTGGGGCAGTTTTTGTCAGGTATCAACACAGCACCTACACAGAACCGGCGCTGTCTCTGCAGCCGTAGCACCATTCAAGCATTGCGCATGGGCCGATCTCTGAGGCACAGCCCGCCCCCTGGAGATGGAGGTCCAAGGTGAATACACTTGCAATAGCAGATAATGGAGCAGACAGTCACAGCATTCAAAAGGGACGCCCAAGCTGAGTGAGCTACTCATGCCTGCCTTGAGAAAACTCAAGGCAAACACACTATTTAATCAAGGTTAATTTGAAAGAAGGACAGGAATTCGATTTATAAAAATAGGAAGAACCTTAGCAAAATTTGTGTCAGAAAAAAGGGTATGATGTGGATACACATGCACAGCCGGCAAGAGGTTCCATGTCCTGAGTGAGCCTTTGGGCTAGCTCAGACTCCTTAGCCTACAACACTTTGCATGCTGGGAGCTTCCTCTTGATTAAAAAGCCAGGGATGGAGGAATGAGCGTGTGGGAGTCAGTGAGTGGATCGACAGATTAGGAGAGGAATGCTTGGGTATGGAAGGATGGATATCCCATTCATCCATCGTGCACTTTATCAACCATGCATCACTCATCTGTTGACTAATCATCCATCCATGCCCTCCCTCACACATCCATTTATCCAGCTAGGCACTCTCACATTCTTCCATTCGTCTGTTAGACAGTCACTCACTATTGCATACACTCACCCACTCACACATACTTCCTTTCACCCAACCATCCAACAATTGGCTCATTCTCACATTCACCCTCCAATGCATGCAGACAGTTCCCAATACAAACTCATCAACCAGTGAAAAGGCATATTTTCGTGTGCCATTCATGTGCTTGGACTCTGTGAGCTGGAGCTCAGGGCACAAGCGGATAAGGCTGGCTCATCCCACCCTGGTCCAACCAAATGTTACAATCAGTTGTACGAGGCGGAAGCAGGGCTCTAATGTGGCCTGGGCTGCCAGGACTGAGCTCTGGCAAAGCAAAATAAAAGACATTGAACCTGGGCCTTCTGGGGATTCTTCTCTGTCTATCATTGGCGGAAGGATAAATAAAACTGCAGGTGCCTGCACTAAAGCTGCAGCACGTCACCACACGTCCCCTTTGCGAAACGGGGAACAAACATCATGGCGGACACTGGCATTTAGCATTGGATAAAAGGCTCTAAGATGCAACTTAATTACAGCGGAATGACTAAGATATCTCCTTTGTACACTTGAAATTCCAAGGATAGTTTTGCGACTTGCTTTTAAATTTACCTAGTCAAGAGTTTTATAGCTTATGAGCCACTAATGGTTTTGTACAAATGTTAATACGCTGTTTTCTACTGGTTTTGTTTTTTCTTTGTCCAGTGAAGCTTTTGATTACGCCAACCTTTACTCCTGCTTTTCCCTACTAGGTTTAGGGCAGATGGGGGCACATGCATCAAGCTAGGCAATTGCGATTCCTTAATAGCGATTATTAAGGAATCGCTATTAAGGAATCGCAATTGCCTATGCATGTAGAAATCGCTCAATAAATAGCGATTCCTAAACATTCCTTAATTGCTACTCGTAAGTGCGAGTCGCAATTAAGGAATACCTACCCATTCATTCCTATGGGCCAGGAGGCCCATAGGAATGAATGGGAAGATATTCACTATTAGCGATTCGCTATTAAAGAATGGCTAATAGCGGGAGCTATTTCAAGGGTGCCAGGGTGTCAAAGGACACCCTGTTGCACCCTGAAATCTGCATATGAGTACATCTTGCACACACACATGCCCCAAGGGCATGTGTGTGTGTAAATGGAAGTTTGAAAAATGAACTTTAGTGCATTTTTCAAAGTTTTGCAAATTACCATGCAGTTTAACTTCATGGTAATTTGCTCCCCTATTAAGCGAAATCGCGAATTTTTAACTTTAATGCATTGCATTTAAGGAATCTCAATTTGTGATTCCTTAAATGCAATTGCAATTTAAGGAATAGCAATTTTGCGATTCCTTAAATTGCGATTTCTGCATTTGGGATGATGCATCCCAAATGCAAAAATACTGGTCGCAACGGGGCAGATTCTGAGAATCTGCCCGTTTGCAACCAGTATTTCGGTTGATGCATGTGCCAGAATGTCTTTTATTTGCCTGCTAAAAGTGGTTGAGGGGAGGAAAACAATTCAAGATTATACTTTCGATTTAGTCATGCTGTAATGGACCACAGACTCCGAAGTTCAATTTGGTGGATTTATTATAAGGGCAAAAATAATTGAATATAAACACACCTCAATATCAGAGTATATAGGTACAGAAAAATCAATACAGAGCCGATTTTACGAATATAAGTCATTCGGCACAGAAGACATAATATGATGAACTCCAAAGTCAAAATACAGCAAAGAATAGAAGCGGAGTCCAATTCTCTTTTCATTAAGAAGGAGCAAAATCTTTCCCTACTCTGCTCTCAATGAGGAGCCTACCTATCTCCCTTGTATCATATCCCAAAGGTGTCAGCACGTGTTGACTTCCTAAGAAGTACTCACTTCAAATGGGTCTGATAGCTTAAAGCTATGGAGCTTGCTCTAAGATGCTCCTTCTCCTCCGAAAATCAGCAGAAGTCTCTCAAATCTGTCCCTGCGCATCACACAAAAAGACGATGTTCAACCCACAGTACGTCATTTACTAAACTTTTCCATTGAAACAATTTCAGTAAGTTTCCACAGAAGCTTTAATTAAGTCGACTCTTCTTCCAGTGGCCTTGGTTCCCAGATAGGCCAGGCACGAAAGGAGTCCTCCCTTCTCGCCTTGCAGTCTTCTTCAAAGACATTCCGGGTATCTCCTTAAATCTAAGAATAATGAGGTCGGATTCCTGCACCTGCAGTAGGATGAGAACACACTGTCTTCGAGCACAACAGAATTTATTTAATTAATTCTTGAGCAACCAAGGAGAAACGAAACTCAAAACAACCTACAATTTGGGCCTACAAATCGGGTAACTTAAACTAAACATGGTTACATTATATGAGTATAATGTCGTCCTGCACATTAAACATACAGGAATTATGTTTTCTAATACATGCAAATCCTACTTAAATGTGCTCACTCCATTTTAATACTAATATGACGTGAATGAATGCATCTTAATAATCATAAAACACTGCAAACGACAAAAATACATATGAGTGTGTTTATATCGGGAGTATAGTGCACCCCTACAATTTAGAGTGCTGTAAGCGCTCTATCAGTTCCCCCCTCTTATGACTAGTGTCATAACACCAACCTTTTTACCCTCTCTTAAGTTTCTCCTTGTAGAAGAGACCGACCTAAACAGAGGTTGTAGCTTGCCGTCCCTGTCTAAATCTTTCCAACCCTTTAAGGTGCAGATAATGACTGTCCTGCAGTCGTTCTAATTGTTGCTATCGCTTTCTCAAGGAGTTCTCATTATGTCGTGCCCTTTGCCATTTGTAAGCCTTGACGGCTCCCAATAATACAATTATACAAATGACAGCTATTATGGTA
The DNA here is from genome assembly GCA_963921515.1 of Calotriton arnoldi. Lineage (NCBI taxonomy): Eukaryota > Metazoa > Chordata > Amphibia > Caudata > Salamandridae > Calotriton > Calotriton arnoldi. The sequence goes on along the minus strand of CAWUFW010008809.1, from coordinate 796,289 downwards.
GGTTTCAAGATGTATCCCATTATTCCTTGTCCCAAACTTCCAAACCAGCTTCTTATCTTGCCAAATCCCTTGCCAATTTGTTCCCAGAGTCCATCAGCAGCTAGATCACGTAAATCTTGATGTATCTCTGAAATATTGCTAATGTACTTCCTTATATCCCGACTGTTGTCAGGAATATAAGTACAGCACTGTTGAACTTTCAATAATCGCCCCCCGCCCCTACTGTGGCGAAGGAAACGTAAACAACGCTCAGAAATAAAGCCGAATTTGTATCCCCTCCTCTGTGGAGATCGCAGATCCTACCCCCTTAAGGAGGCCATTGGAATGCGAGAGGCTGAGGCCTGACAGAATACTAGGAACGGCCAGAGGACGGAGTATATTGTGGAGAAAGAGTATTGAGAGAAGGCCATGTTTGTTTTAATAAATCCAAACATTCGGGATTGAAGTGCCTACATGCAAAATTGGCACAGGAAGAGGCATAGAATTGTCTTCTCCCTCTTTGATTACTTTGAGGAGTGCCCAATATACAAGTGATAGAACTATTCGGGACTCAAGAGTGAAGCCTAGATGGGAGATTAATTAATCCTCATATCGGGTTTGCAAAGAATTCTAACTGCAGCAGAGACCGAGTTTGTTCCCTGATCTTTTGACAGATTCGTATTCTCGTGTGGGAGATATTATTTCTCGTCCTGAGGAAGGTGGTGTTTTAAGCAGCGATACCCACCGAAACGCTTCGACGCAATTTTGTAAACGCGTACTGTAGATTATGTGGACATTTGTTTTTTGGTTGCTGTTATAATTTTTAATACATATCTAACAAATGATCTTGATCTAATGTATTAGCCTTGATTGATGACTTGAAACTATCTTTCTTGCTGGTTCTCCCTACAATTGTTTTTTATGCTATATATGTCTGAATGTTTTTTATCTATGTTTTTAACACATTTCTTATTTTGTATGACATTGTAACAAATTTTGACATATTGTCTAGATAATTTGAATAAAATATTTTTATAAATGTGAGCACTTGGTTGTTGATCGTGGTATTGTTATGTTCTGGTGATAAAATTGTTGCAAGAGTGTGTGTATGTTGAGTGATTAAGTTGCCAAAGGGGATTCTATTTTGACTACGAACTTTCAATAATTTACAGACTCCTCCGGCTTTTGCTAACAGCACATCTAAAGCAAGACGATTTTGAAGAACCATAGCCCTTATCGAAACCATCTCCCCATCAACAAGCAATAGAATTTGGGCTGTATTCACAGAGAGCTTATCTACCAGCGTTGCCAGTTTTCTAATTTTCACATCATTCAAAATCACACCCAAACTATGTATCATAGCTCCAAATACATCCCCAATAATTTCTCCCTCACTTACACCGCGTTTTCCTCGATGAGATCTCTTCCCTTCCAAAGGCCATAAATCATCCACATGGAAGATCTTGGGAAATACCACATCCAAATAACATGTACCATACCAATTTTTGGGCAATTTCACATAAGCATTTTTACCGCACACAAAGTACACATTTGGCACTATGGTCAATTTATCCAACAGCGCCTTTCTAATTGCTTCCTCAATCAAGAAAATGTGTTCACAATCACTCTCACCCACAAATATTTTGTCATAACGTGTGGACGGGTGCCTAATGCACAGTCTCCCTTTTTGTTGGAAGTCTAAAGCTATTGGACCAGAACTCCCCTTTGCCTTATGATCTAATTCCTCCTGTGTCCATGGGATCACTTTGTGCTTCGGATCTGGTCTAAATAAGGTCTGCCTATGTCGATCTTCTATCTGATCCACAAACTTCTTTTCAATATCAGTTAACATGCAGGTCAAATTGTGTCTATAGGCATAAGATGTATGTATCTAAGGTAATAGTAGGCACAAAATATGTAGACATCCTCTCTACCTGCTTATAATAATCATATTTATTCATGTATTTAAGAACGGGGACTTCTGAGAGTACCACATCATAATTGGAGAAGTAGTACTCAAAATGTGCCTTGCTATAAAACATACTTAATGACACACAGCATGTAATACCATAGGCCAAAGGTAAGTCATGGTATTGAATGCCTTCTTCTCCGGATGCTGGCAGTTGCATACACACATAGCAATCTTTCGCTTCCATTGTATCAACATACTCATACAACAAACGAGCATATGCATTCAGCGTGAAATCACCTTTTGACAAATCTACATGTAACATTCGACAAGTTCCCTAATCATCTCTTTATCCTTTGCGGATGCACCCTCTTCGTACTCTGAAGTAGGTGGGGTAGGTGTCGTCTGTTCCCCATTCCTTTCGGCATCATGTGACTCAACCAAAGATGTAACAATCACCACAGTTATGACAATAAGCACCACAACAATAAGGGTACCAATTATGCACTTCAGCTTGCGTCCTGGTTTTCCAGATTCCATTTTGGACCACCTTTGGTTTCAAGGTGCAAACAAATCAAAGTCTCTTTTCTTCTTTCTTGCCTTATTTTGGTATTTACAATGTCTTTTTATTTTCCTTTTCTCATTCGATTATTTCAATATTCAGTCCAGTATCTATGGCCTATTGTAGAGGTGTAGTCAGCCCTAGCCCTCAATTCTTCTTCTATTGAAAGTCCCTAATTTAAATATTCTTCCACTCGGACCTAGGTTATCTTCCTTCTAAAGCCGAATGAGTTCTTCTTTCAAAGTTCAAGCTTCATCATTAATGATATTAGATCCAAGTATGGTAAGAACAAGCTGCAGAATTTCTACACGAATCTCTCCCAGTTCCTGTGCAGTGGGCTGTCGACCAAATGTGGGGAAAGCAACCTGGTTAAGAATCAAAAAGCGCAAACCACTTAGCCTTGGTGGATAGGGGACTGTCAAAGTTAGGATTCCGAAGGCTTCAACTCCAGGGACCAACAGCTGAATATCAATCAACAGGGTGTCCCCTCCGTAACTCACTGTACCAGTCCCCAACCTTCCGGAATTCTTCGGTTGCTGCATTTGCAGCCAGGTACGTCCACTCAGGAGAGGCGTACTTTTGAGACGGTACCCTCTCTCTTCTGGATCGTCTTAGACCATCCGGTCTCTCCTCAGTTTCACTTTGATCTGATTCAGACATTTCAGGAATCGGAGCGAGATTTTTCTCAGATGCAAGCCTTATGTTCAGCCTTTCTTTTCTTGTTGGCCACTTTTCTGCTTCTGCACCTGGTCTCCTCTCTTCCTCTTGATCTGATCCTTCTGCACCAGGCCGTTCACTTTGATCTGGTTCAAAGTTCACTTCTGCAATTTCATCTATCTCATGATCTGAACTCAACTCTGGAGCAGCTTGATCCTGGTTTTCTTGCTCAGTTGATTGTGCAGCTCCTTCAGGAGTTCTTACGAATTGACTTGTTCCTTCATTTTCTGTGTCAGTTTCAGTTGTACTCCTCGTAACAAGAGGAATCGTTGCCTCCTCGGGTTCTGGAACGCGGCGAGTGTGTGAAGCGTGGATCCAGTTTGGTAATCCTCCACACTTCACAGCTGTACTTGTAACCAAGATCACCTGGTATGGTCCTCGCCAGCGAGCATCAAGGCAGCTCTTCCTCACGTGCTTTCGAACAAGCACCCAGTCACCAGGATTAAGATCATGCAGCAGGTCTCTCGAGGTAGATGCAGTCGCAGCCTCGACCTGATGGGACACAGAATTAACCACGTCAGCCAGTCCTCTGCAATAATCAAAAACCAAATCATCTGTGATGTTTATCAGTGCTGTAGCTGGAACCATAGGCAATCGCATAGCTCTCCCCATCAATATCTCATGGGGAGAGAGTCCTATCCTCCTATCAGGAGTACTACGCAGACTCATCAATACCAATGGTAGCGCATCTGGCCACTTCAATGAAGTTGACGAACAAACCTTTGACAACCTCATCTTGATTGTGCCATTTATCTGCTCCACAGGGCCAGATGCCTCAGGCCTGTAACTACAATGCAATCTCTGATCAATGTTTAGAGCTGTACATAACAGTTTCATGATTTCACTATGTAAGTGTGTTCCTCTATCTGTCTCCACTGAGGTCGGAAATCCAAACTGTGGTATCAGTTCCCTTAACAACAGTTTTGCCACTGTGAGACTGTCACATCGTCTAGTTGGATATGCTTCAACCCAACGTGAAAAGATACACACTACCACCAAAACAAATCTCAGCCTATTGCACCTAGGCATCTCGATAAAGTCCAACTGTATCCTATTAAAAGGCCCTCCTGATCTTCCAATATGACTCATTGCAACCACAGTTCTCTTTCCAACATTCATTTGTTGACATGTAACACACCTGTGACACACTGCTTCAGCATACACACGAAATCGTGGGTTAAACCAAGTTTGCCTGAACACTCGCACCATGGCATCTCTCCCTAGGTGAACTACTCCGTGAATCTGCCTTGCCATTGGGCTCAATAAAGAGTTAGTTAATACTGTTCTCTCATCTGTCGACTCCCAAATGCCATCCTCTCTCTTTTCGCAGCCTGCTCTAACCCATGATGCAACTTCCTCTTCTGGGACTTCATCCTGCAGTCGCTTTACCTCATCCCAGGTATCGGCTATAGCTAACATCATGCTGAGCTCAGTCTCTTCTGTGCTCTCTCCTACATATGTTCCATTGAAAACACAAGCATGTATAGCACAAAAACGCGCTACTTCATCGGCATAGTTATTTCCTTTTGTAACAAAGTCCTCTCCCCTTCCATGAGCTGCACATTTTACTACAGCTATCTCTTTGGGTTTCTGCAAAGCTTCCAACAATTGGCACACAAATTCTCCATTACGGATTGGGGATCCTGAGGACATAAAAAATTCCCTCTGTGACCATAACTGGCCGAAGTAATGAACCACTCCAAACCCATATTGGCTGTCCGTATAGATAGTCACTCGGACACAATTTGAAATGATACAGGCACGTGTCAAAGCAATAATTTCGGCTACCTGAGCAGAGTATACTCCTTTCAGACAGGCAGCTTCCACCACCCCCAAGATGGTGCACACAGCAAACGCTGCTCTCAAACATCCTTCATTGTCTCTTAAGCATGAACCATCAACAAAAAGAATCAAATCAGTTTCAGACAGAGGTTCATCAACAATGTCAGGTCTGGGTTTGGTAGATAGCTCAGTAACATCCAGGCAGTCATGCTCTTCACAATCCTCTTCCTCCTCTTGCGGAAGAGGTAACAATGTAGCAGGATTCAAGGTGGTACAACGTCTCAGAGTGACATTTTCAGAAGCCAATATAACCTGCTCATACTTTGTAAGTCTGTTATTCGTTAAATACTGTGTCTTAGTTCTTGTCATTAACAGCTCTACTGAATGAGGCACATAAACAATAAGCGGATGACCCATCACTATGCCTTCACATCTCTCAATGCTGACACATGTTGCAGCAACGAATTTGAGACATCCGGGCAACGCAGAAGCTACTGGATCTAATGTAGCTGAAAAGTAAGCCACTGGTCTACGAGCATCTCTATGTGTCTGTACAAGGACCGCTAACGCACATCCTTCCCTTTCACAGCAGAAGAGCGAAAACGCTTTGTTATAATCTGGCATTCCCAGAGCTGGAGCGCGACATAGGCTCTCTTTCAGCTCGAGGAAGGCTCTCAGACAGTCGTCATCCCATGGTACCGGATCGCTAATGTCCTTTCGAGTCAATCTCAACAGTGGCTTTGTTTGCAAGGAAAAATTTGGGGATCCACTGTCGACAATAGCCGACCATTCCCAAAAACATGCGGACTTCTTTTTGTGTTTTCGGAGTTCCCATTTGCAGACTCGTCTCTATGCGATCTGGTGACACCCTTCGTTTCCCCTTCTCAATCCGGTGACCTAGATACTGAACTTCATTCAGACAATACTGAAGTTTGTTCGGGGACACTTTGTGTCCATTTTCTGCCAAATGATTCAGCAAAGCCACAGTATCAATTCTGCAAGCATCCTCAGTTTCTGAAGCGACCAAAAGGTCATCAATATACTGGACTAGGACTGAGTTCTGGGGCATCATCAGCCCTTCAAGACTCTTCTTCAGACTCTGACTAAAACTAGAGGGGCTTTCTGTATACCCTTGAGGGATTTTACACCACGTTAACACACGATCGTCCATCCTAAATGCAAATAAAAATTGGCTGTCTTCATGCAACGGTATGGAGAAAAATGCCTGACATAAATCTATGACTGTAAACCATTCTGCTTCACATGGTGTTTGGAACAGAATAACAGCTGGATTCGGTACCACAGGACAACATGGAATCATGATTTCATTAACTCTGCGCAAATCCTGTACTATTCTGTATTTGCCGCTAGGCTTCTGCAGTCCCATAATAGGTGAATTGCAGGGACTTCCTCGTATCTCTTTGAGAATGCCTTGTGCAATCATGGACTCAATTACAGGTCTTATTCCAGTCACAGTTTCTGGAGTTAATTTATACTGCGGAGTTCGTGGAAATTCTCCATTCTGTTTGATCTGTATCCTAACAGGTTCAACCCCTCGAATCAATCCTATCTCCTCTCCCGTGAAGTCCCACACTTTCGGAGAAACGGAGTCCCTCAAATCATGTGGCAACTCCTCTAGCATGAGAATCACGAACATTTCTGCATACAAGCTTGTGTTGGCCTTTTTAAAATCGGCATCATCATCATAGGTTTGCAACTCCACACCCCTCGGAGTGCAAGATATGGTACAGTTTAGTTTACACAAAAGGTCTCGTCCCAATAGACAGACTGGGCTTGAATCACATACTACAAATTGATGTTTGTTTCGGAACGGTCCTATACTCACAGGCAACTCATTTGTCAATGGGTTAATCATTTTCTGATTGGTAACTCCCACCACTTGAATCAATTGTCCCGAAAGGGACAAATTTGGAACTACTTCTGTTCTTACTGTGGAGCGCGCAGCTCCAGTGTCTAACAAGAAGGTAACAGGATACCCGGTCACCTCTGCGTCTACAAACGGTCCACTCTAATCTACTTCCAGAATCGCATCCAAAGGGCATTCTTCCTGCACCCCCCCTCTGACACTCATGTAGCTCTTGTGGTTGATCAAATCTGTCTCGTATTTCAAAATAGGGCATCTGATGATACGCCTGATTATGAATAGGTATTCTTGGAGGCTGAGGAATCTGCATTTGCGGCTCGTATCCTGCCCCATACATGGACCTAGGTCTAGTTACAGTATTCAAGGTCTCTGACATCTGTCCCTCTCCCTCATTCTGCAATTGATTTGCTGGATTCGATCGACACTCGCGCTTCCAATGCCCGATTTTGTGACAATAATGACACGCAGTGACCTTCTTTTGGTTCGCCACCCAATCACCTCCTGTACCTGCATCCATTCCCCTGCCTCTTCCCTGTCTAGGTTGGGTTACCATCTGTTGACCCATTACTCTACCACTTCCTCTACCTCGACCCATCGCTCCTCCAACCCCTTGCATCTGATCAGGCCTTTCGGCATTCCTCAACTGCACCAACATCAACTTGTCTTTCAATTTCTTTTGTGCCGATTCCACCTGATCACTACAGTATTTTGCATAACGCAGGATTTCGTCCACCGTCTTATTCTGCCAACATATCAAATGTGTCTGTATCATCAAGCTAATATCAGATCTTAATCCTAGCACAAACTTTGAGACAAACTGTCCCATATCTTTCTGCTCAATTGTATCCAATCCACTATGCTGTTTAAAAGCCACCAAAAGTCTCTCATAATAGTCATGTACCGACTCCTTAGAATCTTGAGTAGTACGATCGATTTTAAGCCAATCAACCGTTTGCGGAGCTGCCTTGGATTGTAACCATGTAATCACTTGCTCATATTTCTTCATTACTTCGGGAGAAGGACCATGATTCACCGGATCTCTGGCTGGTTCTACAGCAGGCCAATCAATGGCAACTTTACATGCCGTCCATAAATCACCTGGGACCACTATGTCAAACAAGGTATTCAAATCAATCCAAAGCACCTTCGAAATCTTAACAAACCGGTCTATTTGCTTATACCAGTCAGCAGGTTTTTCTCTCAGCCGAGGAAAATCATTAGTGAATGCTGCCAAATCACCCCTGCTCCATGGCACATGAACGTACAACCCATTTTGCACTTCTCTCAGAGGGTAATGTCCTGCTGATCCCGTCCCTCCACCCGGAGGCGGAGTGTCTCCTATCTCTTTCTTGGCACTTTTCTTTTTGGCCCACCTCTCTTCCATTTATCTAATGCTATCCACGCTCGTATCCCTATCACCAATTCCCTAATTTGTGCCTTTAATCCTGTCATTCGCTTCTCTTCCAATTCCTTATCCGTATAATGCAATCTGCAAGTTCCCTGCATTATTTTAGTCTTTGTTAGATCTACCTCATACCTTCGTGCCAGCTGTGACAATGCATCATGAGCTCGCTTTGCCTTTCTGGTAACGTCTTTAGCTGCAATTAGCAATTCGCTTGGATCATATGTGTCAATTCTTTCCCATGGCAGATTCCCTTCTATCACCTCATCTATTTCTGCTTTTAATCTTACCACATCTAACAATGGTGCCTTCATTGCAACCTGTAAAACCTTCTGACCTCCTCTTTCACTTCCCAATTCCTCCCTCTCACAACTTTGTGTTCTCCTTAGGTCCCCACTCTCCTCAATTCTCACAACGGGGCGACTTTCTCTTTCACAACTTCGACTTCTCCAATGGTTGCCCTCACACACATACTGTGGCCCTAACGGTACCCTAGGTGCTTCTTGTCTCAATCCCAATTCGTCCCTCAATATCTGTGAATCCCTCACCGGTGGAACCCACATTCTGATGTCTGACCTAGAATTTGCCAAAGCTCCTGTTCGCCTTCGTTCTGATCCACTGTCCATTCTTGATGGATGAGCTGTAGCAGGCAGTGGAGTACTGGATTCCACTGGTAACTGAGCCATACCTGTCCCACTCATTGTAAGACTCCCTCCAGAGATAGTCTCTTCACCTTGTTCTGTTTGTTGTTGACTTTCCCTTGTTCTCTCTCTAGGGTTATATATTGAAACCACCGGTCCAATAGTAACTGGTACCGAAAGAGCTTCTGGTAGCCGCATGTTACAGGCAGTCTCTCCTGTCTCCGAAGTTGTGTACCCTATCCCTCCAGACCCTCCTGGAATTGTCGTTCCCACTGAAATCCTCCCTCTTACTCCTGTGGTCTGCTCCTCTGCACCTATTCGTCTCACTCTTAGAATGTCTTCAGGTTGCTGCGTCTCCTCCGGCTCTGGCCTAGAGTCATGAGGTGGAGGACGTTCTGCTAACAATCTATCAAGAAAACTGTCATCTGTGTCACTGTCCTCTTCCGTCTTACTCCTTCCTTCGGACCCACCTTCTAGCAGCCGAAAGGGATACAATCGTTCTCCCTCTATGGTGTCTACTCTCCATCTTTTCAGCTGTGCATCCCACCTGGCATCCTGATATGCCTTCATTGCTTTTTTCATTCTTCCCTGAGAAGCTTTCCTTCTCTTTGCCATTGCTGCTCTCATCCAAGCATCCAATGCCTCAAATTGTGTTGGTCTAGGCGGAGGTTTCAGAGCAGTCATCACTCCTCTCAGCTGATACAGCACCTCCATACGAAATGACCCATAACAAGGAAAAGCCAATTCTCCTTCTTTTTCTGTAATTTTATGCCAATTTTGAAGCCAAACTATAGTATGGAGTCCTACATTTGTTGCCATATAATGCGCCGGTGTATCCTCAGGCGGAGCTTCTTCTCCTACCCGTGTCACCACTCCTGTATCGCCTCGACACAAATCCCACAGCACCTTAAAACATCTCATCATGACTATCGATTGTTTGCCCTCCAAATTCAATACTCAGCTTCGAACGAACTTCCACCAATCCCAGCGCGGCGTTACACCAACCGACCAATCCCAGCGCGGCGCACCCTGACGTCACTACTCGCTCTTTGCAGCGGCTCACCCGCCTTTACAATTTCACTCACTCACACATTCGTACCACAAGTAACTGTATATCCAAAGCTATTAAACCAAGTAACTGCTCCTAACACAATCACAATAACTTCCAGTTACATAAAACAAATAATTGTCTGTCCGCTAAAAGATCGATAGAACACGCTTACAAGAACATTCATCTGCTGTGACCCCGACCTGCGTTGGTCACTCAATCACCATAGTCCACCCCCGGTACCTGAGGCTTTCTACCGCGACGTATCTCTCCATTCACACAAAGTTCCCTATCACAAGTGGATCGTCGATAGCGCTTCACGACACCCACAATTCTAATCAGACAATTATAAATACAAAACTATCCCAGGATCTTGGACTTCTCTTGAGTCCGCTAACCAAACTTCCTGACCCGCACGTGTCCGGACTAGTAAACCAATAAACCCACAATCACTCAACATGCATCCCAACTTCGCAAGACATCACACAAAAATTTCATCACCGCAATCTAACACACCACACAATTCCATACTCACGCCACCACTGTTTCTGCCGCACCGTCAATGTCCGGCGACCTCCATCAAAGTCCGCCGTCGCCTACTCCGTGTCCAGGGCCTTAATGTTCTTCCGACCCTACTCCTACTCTCTTTCTCCCCTCACTCTTAGAGGCAAACCATAATCTGCTACCATTTGATTACGCCAACCTTTACTCCTGCTTTTCCCTACTAGGTTTAGGGCAGATGGTCTTTTATTTGCCTGCTAAAAGTGGTTGAGGGGAGGAAAACAATTCAAGATTATACTTTCGATTTAGTCATGCTGTAATGGACCACAGACTCCGAAGTTCAATTTGGTGGATTTATTATAAGGCCAAACATAATTGAATATAAACACACCTCAATATCAGAGTATATAGGTACAGAAAAATCAATACAGAGCCGATTTTACGAATATAAGTCATTCAGCACAGAAGGCATAATATGATGAACTCCAAAATCAAAATACAGCAAAGAATAGAAGCGGAGTCCAATTCTCTTTTCATTAAGAAGGAGCAAAATCTTTCCCTACTCTGCTCTCAATGAGGATCCTACCTATCTCCCTTGTATCATATCCCAAAGGTGTCAGCACGTGTTGACTTCCTAAGAAGTACTCACGTCAAATGGGTCTAATAGCTTAAAGCTATGGAGCTTGCTCTAAGATGCTCCTTCCCCTCCGAAAATCAGCAGAAGTCTCTCGAATCTGTCCCTGCGCATCACACAAAAAGACGATGCTCTACCCACAATACGTCATTTACTAAACTTTTCCATTGAAACAATTTCAGTAAGTTTCCACAGAAGCTTTAATTAAGTCGACTCTTCTTCCAGTGGCCTTGGTTCCCAGATAGGCCAGGCACGAAATGAGTCCTCCCTTCTCGCCTTGCAGTCTTCTTCAAAGACATTCCGGGTATCTCCTTAAATCTAAGAATAACGAGGTTGGATTCCTGCACCTGCAGTAGGATGAGAACACACTGTCTTCGAGCACAACAGAATTTATTTAATTAATTCTTGAGCAACCAAGGAGAAACGAAACTCAAAACAACCTACAATTTGGGCCTACAAATCGGGTAACTTGAACTAAACATGGTTACATTATATGAGTATAATGTCGTCCTGCACATTACACATACAGGAATTATGTTTTCTAATACATGCAAACCCTACTTAAATGTGCTCACTCCATTTTAATACTAATATGACGTGAATAAATGCATCTTAATAATCATAAAACACTGCAAACGACAAAAATACATATGAGTGCGTTTATATCGGGAGTATAGTGCACCCCTACAATTTAGAGTGCTGTAAGCGCTCTATCACTTTATTTATGACGTTTTTAAGTGCTGGATTCAGTTTCATAAGTTTTAAGCCCCACACTTAGTTACACAGGCCAGGCCTCTTTTGAAAGTTTCTTAGATACGCCTCTTAGGTCGGACGCCTTTTAGAGTTTCCGACCTATTTCGTCCCGCTTATAGAACTTGGATGAAGATACAGGAAGCGCACTTTGCACTTAAGGAGCACTTCCTGTTTCCCAACATCAAGGCTGCTGTTGAACTACAGCAATGCCTCAATGATGTTCATCCGAACAAATACCAGCTCCTGCTACTCAATAAACATCCCTGCGAACAGCTACAGCAACCTAAACGTTTAACTGCATCTCTAGATGGCGGGCTTGGTTACCAGTCAAACATCCCACCATTTTTTATATTTCTTGTCTGGAATTCAAGTATTTCCAAGCTCCTTCTCCCTTCCAATCATCCACCAAGGTTTCAGCTAATAAATCATAGAGAGTCATAAGACCTTTGAAGCAGACACTTCACTCCATGCTGCACCTCTGTCTGTCTACAAGAAATTGTGGAGTCCTGGTCATTTAACTCTGAAAGTTAGTTGGCAACCTTGTTGAAAGTTAACTTTTAGTCAGAAGGGCATTCCACAGGCTCCAGAACTAGGTGGGGTTTGCTTGTATATGGATCTCTAAGCTGCAGAAAATGACGCACACAAACTATTTTGGGTAATAATCATGACTGGAAGCCACTATCTCTAGTGTGATAACTTATATTGTCATGTTTGTTTCTATATTTTTCACCTATGTCACTAAGCTGCCCACCCATTTCTGTGCAGTGCAGTGATATCCCCACAGGCCTGCCCCATGCTATGGGAACCATATAAGAACATTGACTCATTTATTTTGGTCCCTAAACTGCTGATATATGATTATTGTGGGTTTTGTTATTTTTCACACAAAAGATAGACGAGGCTAAAAATGCTCCTCGTGAGATTTTCAGAACTGTTAAATCTCTTACATCCCTGGACGCAGTGTCAGCTGTCAGAGCACATAGTATGAGTAGCTGTAATGAGATTGCTCACTTTTTCTCTGATAAAATCTCATCTCTATATGCCTCCTTCCCAGCAACTGTTAAGAACTACTGCTTCTTTCCACCAAATAGGAACTCCGATCTCTCCCCAGATGGCTCCTTTACGATTAAGAGCATCTCAGTGGGATGAGCCGTCGTTCCTGCGCCCTCTATGCAGGAACGACGGCTAAGCTCCTGAGACGGCTGCAACGCATCCAGAACGCCTCTGCACGTCTTATCCTCGACATCCCCCGACGCAGCCACATCACACCCCACCTGAGAGACCTGCACTGGCTCCCTGTCAACAAGAGGATAACCTTCAAGCTCCTCACCCACGCACACAAAGCACTCCACAACTCCGGACCAGCCTACCTCAACAGACGACTCAGCTTCTACACCCCCACCCGCCAGCTCCGCTCGACCAGCCTCGCCCTCGCCACAGTCCCCCGCATCCGGAAAACGACCGCCGGCGGCAGATCCTTCTCCCACCTCGCCGCCAAGACCTGGAACACCCTCCCCACCAACCTCCGACAGACCCAAGACCTACTGGCCTTCAGAAGACTCCTCAAGACCTGGCTCTTCGATCAGTAGCAGCACCACCCCCCTCTTCCCCCAGCGCCTTCAGACCCTCGCGGGTATGTAGTGCGCTTTATAAGTGATTGATTGATTGATTGATTGAGTGGAAAACCTATGTTCCCTGGCAGCCAAAGCCAAATCGGGTTCTCCGCTAGACCCTGCGCCCCTGGCTATCTTGGAATGGGGGCTCACTGCCCTTGCTCCTAGATTAGGTAACATGCTTAATGTGTCGTTTAAAGCCGGTTCACTTACAGCCGAGTGGAATCACGCGATGATGATTCCTCTCCTCAAAAAACCATCTCTAGACTCTTCTAAACCGGAGAACTTTCGCCCAATTTCCTTGCTTCCATTCCTGGCGAAATTGACTGAAAAGCATGTCAATTTTCAACTGATGGAGTTTATTACATATAACAATCCTCTTCATGAGACTCAATCTGGTTTCAGGCCACAATATAGCACGGAATCTGCCTTGCTCCTAGCCTCAAAGACGCTACGCAGAGTGGCTGACGAAGGGAAAACTGGGGGTCCTCTCATGCTGGACCTCAGTGCAGCGTTCGACAAGGTCTCGCATACTGTGCTGCTGGAACGACTGGATTGCAGAGTTCCTTCACAAGCGCTCTTTCCAGGTAATTCAGAAGCCATATACCTCTGACATTATCCCCTTGCAGCAGGGAGTGCCTCAGGGATCAGCACTGAGTCCTACTATTTTTAACTTATATCTCCACCCTTTAGCGGACGTTATCGAGGGCCATGGCGTGAGAATGGTGTCATATGCTGATGACACTCAGCTAGTCATCACATTAGCACACGGTGATGGCAGGGCTGCAGTGAATTTAAAATCTTGTCTAGCTGACCTGGTGACATGGATGCAGGCTAGCTGTCTGAAGTTAAATGCGGACAAAACAGAGGTATTGGTGGTTGGGAAACAGCCTTCGATTTGGTCTTCTGCATGGTGATCTGGGCCCCACCCCAATCCCTAGACCCAAAGTGAAAAATCTGGGCATCCTTTTGGATACACAGCTATCATTTGAAAGTCAGATCAGGGAATATATGACGTTTCTTAGCAAACCATTACTTCGCATGCTTTTACTGCGATGTTATTACTTAGCAACTACCATTACTTCGCACGTTTTTACTTCGCATGTGTTTAAGACGCAACTGCATATTAATGATCTAAAAATGCTTTAACTCCGCATTGATTTACTACTCATAGCACTACATCGTATTTTTTCCTCGTATTAACTATAAAATAATCGTAATAGTAACCTATCCCCTGTGACACAACACTACCCAAAACCCACAAACACTACAGTACCCTTCACTACTTAAACTACTTAAACAACCCTACACTACCCTAAACCCTAATACACTACCCCCTACATGACCATCCCCCTTCGACCAGTCCTGTCCCTACACTCTAACACTACCCTGCACGAATCCCCGACACTACCCTAAACCCTAAAACACTACCCTACACTACACAAACACAACTACCCTAAACCCTAAATGACTACCCCCTGCACGACCTTTCACCTTCCCCCACTCCTGTTCCTACACTCAAACACTACCCTGCACGACCCCCCCTCCGACACTACCCTAAACCCTTTAACACTACCCTACACCACACAAACACCACAGCACTACCCTAAACCCTAAATCACTACCCCCTGCATATCTGTCCCCCTTCCCCCAATCCGCTCCCTACACTCAAACACTACCCTTCACGCCCCCCCCCACACTACCCTAAACCCTAAAACACTACCCTACTCTACACAAACACTACAACACTACCCTAAACCCTAAAACACTACCCCCTGCACATCCCTCCCCGACCCCTAGTCCTGTCCCTACTCCCCAACACTACCCTTCACGACCCCCGACACTACCCTATACTCAAATACACTACTCTACACTACTCAAACACAACCCTACAACCTAAAAGACTACCCCTTCCCCAATCCGCTCCCTACACTCAAACACTACCCTGCATGCCCCCTAAACTACCCTAAACCATAAAACACTTCCCTACACTACACAAACACTACAACACTACCCTAAACCCTAAAACACTACCCCTGCACATCCCTCCCCCGACCCCTAGTCCTGTCCCTACTCCCCAACACTACCCTTCACGACCCCGACACTACCCTAAACTCAAATACACTACTCTACACTACTCAAACACAACCCTACAACCTAAAAGACTACCCCCTGCACGACCCAAAAAACTACACTTACCTCTCTCTCCTCCGTGGTTCCTCTCTTCTCCGGCTTCCTGCGACGTCAGATCTGCACGTCGTTGTTTGGAAACGGAAGCGCTTTCAAAACAACTAAGTGGATAGCGCATTCCATTACAACGCATGCGTTGTAACAACACTTGCGATGTAACAACTTGCGTACTAATGGTACGCGTTGTAACATCTTACGCTTGCGAAGTAATGGTATGTGCACTAGCAGCCGCGAAGTAAGGGTTGATTACCAGATTAGGGCCACGGTGGGCACCTGTTTCGGAGTGCTGAGGCTGTTGAGGAAGATTCTTGGGCTTACTCAGCACAAAAAACAGTAACACAGGCCCTTTTGGTGTCCCGGTTTGACTACTGCAATGTGCTGTACTTAGGGGTCTCAAAAGGCAGACTGGCAATGCTTCAAAGAGTACTAAATGCAGCAGCCTGGATGCTACTAAGAATTCCGAAATGGATTACCATTAGCCCCGGTCTGGCTGAACTTCACTGGCTCCCCATTAAGCACAGAATCGCCTTCAAAGCTCTCTGTTTTATGCACAGGATACTGACTCAGAGGGGTCCTAGTTACCTTTTTCCCTTGATTAAAGCTTACACCCCTTCCAGAGTTCTTAGATCTGGGGAAGCAGCTCTGGCAGTGATTCCTAGAATGCGTCGAACGCGACTGGTGGGTGGCTCCTTTTGTCTCCGTGCGGCCAAGACGTGCAGCTCAATGCCACTCAACCTGAGACTCGAACTTTCTGAGGCAAGTTTCCGAAAAAAACTTAAGACTTGGCTCTTTAGGCAGAGGAGCACAGGGCCTAACTGTTTCTGACTCTATTTCTGACCATGATATGAGGCTACTGCCTAGCGCCGGGACACTCCTTGGGAGAAACCAGGCTCTCTACAAATTCTAAATAAATAAATAAGACTTCAGATTTGCACATGAATTAAAATTATGGGAAAACACAAATTTTGTGAAGTTTGTAAAGCTTTCTTTTTAAAATTGTATATGAAAAAGTCCACCCGCATAGACTTTGCAGTGAAGGACAGTGTCTGGTAGTTTGAAAGGTCATGATAGGGCCCACTGGAATAGCTAGTCTAATAACAGACCCAAACACCACCTGATCTTGTTTAATCGGAATTAATGTCAAAGTTCCCTTGCGCTGGTAAAATGTGTAAAATGTCCCCTGGACAAGTTTTCTTAGTCTGGAAGCGGAGACTGAATTCAGTTCCAGATGACATCCAACCGTTGTGCTTTCTTGGCAACAATGTCAGTAAGCCCAAAGGAAACATGTGTAACTGGTTGTGTGACGGGGGCGTAGACCTGATGCCTAGGGTGAAATATCAAGATGATCTTTGTTTTGAGGCATCAAATTTCAGGGTATTGGCTTCCAGCATTCCTTCACCCAAGTGAGGTCTTCCGCCTTTGTGGCAAAATCCTTTTAAGATCCAGTGATGCACAAATGTCACCTGGAGTCAAACAGAAACTCAGTGTTCATATCTGAGGTAGTCTATTAGTGGCTTCTGATTAGTGTTAAATAGAAAGGAAACCAGCATGGGAGCCTGGCGTATACATAGTGCACCTGATAGAAAGATGACACAAAAGACCCCAGTTTCACCTCAGGTCCCTGATCCTCTGTAAGGGAGCCAGACTCAGAGATCTAGATGACCATGGCGAGGTGGTCCAACAGGCACCAGACGGTGCAGACAGTAAGCCGATCTTCCACAAAACGGGTAACTAGTTCTGCTTCCAGTACCACCAGTGGCCCATTGTGATGACTGTACTGTGTGTGTCTGCACTCATTCTAGGAACATGACCTCCTAGGGTGGTTTTATTAAGCAAGCTCTTTTGGTTTCTTGATGATACTCTTCCAGCTATAACCTGTAAATGCCATAAAAGTAAAACAGATGGAGCCACACTACATAACTGTCTGTGTTTGGTGAAGATAGAACAAGCTGTCAGGTATCAAATTCTTGGTTTCATCAATGATATATAAGTTGTCGGCTAAGGACTGTATGAAAAAGTTAAATGGCCAGGACGTATTGTATCTGATAGATGAGGTGGAAACTAGGTATCATACTTACCCATAGGACTGTATGCAAGTGTGACGGTCGAAGTATCAAAGGATTGTTAAGTGGAGACATTAATAAGCTCCTACCTCAACCGTCACACTTGCATATGGTCCACATATGTTACTACATCCGCGTTGATATATCTAGACGGACATCTTAACCAGCAGCAATTGCATGCTTGCCTCATCTTCGATGCGTTACCTTACCACGGGTCAACCTTCATTGGAGCCTTCATATCTACAAACTTACTTTACCTAGTGTTAGCCTAGAAAAAGTCACTTTGTGATGAAGCATGTGTCAGCTGTTATCCAATATTTAACATACTGAAGATTGGCTGTTTCAATATGAATGTACTGAATATTACAGAACCCTTCTTTCTTCAATAAACCATACAATTGTATTATCAATACGAATCCTCACTTTATGGATTTTCTAATTTTCATGGACTTCTAATTGAGTGCTGTGGTATCTTTTGTTGTTCAATATACAATGCAAAACCTGAAAATCTCACAAAGCAGACACAAATTGAATACCTGTCAGCCCTGCAAAGGTATATTATACATAGGAAGCAGACAGGTTACAAGTATCACGTTAGCAGCAATGGAATACATCACAAATTCCTTCTTCATTAACTGTATCTTTGTAGTTGGTCCAACTCAGCCCGGGTCGATCATTCCAAGAGTGGACCGCCAGTGGAGGGTGCTGCAGCCAGGAAGCAGTCTTCATTAATTCTCACATCCAGTCATAAGCCAGATCGAGCATGTGAACTATTAATTGACTTGCACATGAATACAATAAGCAGACCAAGGTGCAGAGACTGTAACCACAGGTGTAACTCAGTGATGGAGCCCCACATAAAATAGTATTAGGTCCCTTGGAGATCCTGCTTCCAGCTGCATAAATGCTGGAAAATCCTCTGCCACTTTTCGACGCTCTGCGGAGGGACTGCAGATTATGGAGCCCTGGGTGTAAGGCACTGCTTTTTTTTTTTAAACAAATTTTATTGAACATTTACTCTTGACATTGTACAATCAACAATGCAGATCTTATTATATTCAGGCATTATTAAGGCTCGCTCGCTCCCAGTGTCCCCCTCTGTTGACAGAGCTCATGTCTTGGCACCACGACTTGTATAGTTCTTGTTCCTGTTGGTGCCCTCCACCTTCCTACTACCCGACCATTAACATCAATGACCCTCACTAAGGTACGAGCTCAAGCCTTTCTGCATCATCTCGTCTGCCTCCTGCAAGAGGCCCAGAACTCCCCCCTCCCTCCCCCTGCCAGGCGTGTCATATGTAGTAGTAGTCGAATCTTACTCGAGGAGTGTTACGTGTCCTAGGTCCCTCAGGCTAGCATGCTGTTCTCAAGCCCTCATGTCTTTATATGTGAGGGGGCCTCCACCTTCCCCTCTCTGTTCTTCCCGCCTCAAACCATACTGGTTCATAGGTTATGATCCTCTGCTTCCCTCTCCTGGGCTTCCCCCTGGAGCATTTCCTCTGCCTCGGTCTCTGGATTCTTTAATAGTTCTACCAGTGCTGCCCATGCTCTAGCTGCTTCTAGCGACTTCTCTCTGCCAGTTTTCTTGGCTATTCGTAACCTTACTGCTCCCTCGCAGTCCGCCCATTTTATAAACTCCCTCTTCCACCTATGTGCACTAGGACCCCCGTGCTTTCCAGTGGCCTTTGATATCTCTCTTTGCTAATATAAGGCCAAAGTCCTGGAACTTACTTGTCACCTTATTTTTAGCAGAGTGGGGAAACCAATGCAGAAGACAGTACCGCGGGGTAATGGCTACTTCCTTTTCCGTCACCTCCGCCAGCACCGTGGTCACTGCACCCCAGAAGTCACCCATGCCTGGGTAACTCCAGAACATATGGAGAAATTCCGCCCCCTCCTCATTGCAACGCGGGCATACCACAGTTCTTATATTGAAATATCTATTGATGCGACCTGGCGCGAGGTATGCTCTGTGCAGGACATAGAAGTGAACAAGTTGAAATCTGGTGTTTCTGGTACCCTTGTTTGCTCGTTATACCAGTTCCCCCCATGTTTTTTCAGCGATTGGCTCTCCTAGATCCTCCTCCCATCTCTGGTGTAATGTACTGAGGTCGGGGAGTGTTGCATGGCTGAGCCGTCTGTATAAGCAGGTGACCGCTTTGTGTGTCCCCGCCGCGGATACCACGTATTGACACCCCTCTGACGTAGGTGGCTCCGAGAGTCCCCCTCCCCATTGTTTACGTATCGCCACTGTGAGGGCGGTATGTAGTAGGAAGTCTCCCCCGGGTATGTCGTACCTCTCCCTGAAGTCGTTAAAGGGAAGCAAGGTTCCCTCTTCGTATAGCGTCCCTACAGTGGTCACCCCTACATCCCTCCAGTCCTCACCAGTCTCCCCCATGAGGAAGTGCTGAATATCTGGGGCATATGGGTGCTTAGTCTTGGACCTCTGCAGGCTTCTGTTCCAGCATTTGCGAAGTACTTTTAGTTTGGTGGTCATCTCTCCCTCCTGAATGGGGAGCCTCAGCACCACACGCGACAGAAGACGCAGACTTGGTGTTGCATCACAGTGTTGCGCCGTCCCTCTCACCCGGCTCGCTATCCATTTCGTGAGCCATTGCAGCTGGGCCGCGATATAGTAATACTCAAAGTCTAGCACTGCCAGTCCTCCCGCTGCTTTTGGTCTCATTAGTGTTGTGAGTGCCACTCTGCGTCTCCCCGTTCCCCATAAAAATGCCATCATCAATGCCTGGAGCTGCCGAAACATCCCCACTGGGATCCAAACCGGTAGCACCCCGAAATAATATAATAGTCTCGGTAAGGTCACCATCTTTAGTAAGGCTACTCTGCCTGCTACTGATAGGGGTAGTGTCCCCCAGAAATCAAAACAGGCTTTCACTCCCCTTAATGCCCTCCCCACATTACCCTCTAGCAGGTCTGCCTGGTCGTGATATATCTGGACTCCTAAATACGGCAGACAACGATTCTCCCACAGGACTCCCTCCATCTCCTGTGGTCTTTCTCTACCTTCCGTGGAGGGGAAGAGGCATGACTTCATCCAATTTACCCTAAGGCCTGCCACTCTTTCCAGTGTCACTAGCAGTTCCCTGTCTCCCTTAAGGTCCTCCATCACATTGCTAAGGAATAACAGTAAGTCATCAGCATACAGTGCTATATTTGACCTGCTACCTCCAGCCCACAGTAGAAGCACCCCTTCCTAGCTCTAGCCGCCAGAGGCTCCATGGCCAAGGCAAATAGCAGGGGTGATAAAGGGCACTCCTGCCGTGTTTCTTGCTCCACTCTGTAGCAGTCCGATATAAGCTTACCCGTCCTAACTCTAGCCGTAGATTCCGTATATAGCAAGGCGATCCATGCCACAAATTCAGACCCCAGCCCAAACCTTCTCACCACCCGAAATAGATAAGGCCATTCAAGGCTATCACAGGCCTTCTCTATGTCTACTGCAAAGATGACAGCTTCCTCCTTACAGTAGGAGTTAGCTTTGAGCAGGCGCAATAGTCTCCGAACATTCATCGCTGTGTTCCTGGAGGGTATAAATCCAGCTTGGTCTCAATGTATGAGATCCACCATGTGTGGTAGGAGGCGGGTGGCCAGGATCTTACTCAAAATGTTATAATCTAAATTAAGCATAGAGAGTGGCCTGTATGCCGTTTTATCAGATGGTGGTTTCCCTGGCTTCAACAGCGGGATAATCACATGCCTCCCTCGTTGACTCTGGGAGCTTCCCAATCTGTTTAGCCTGATTGTATATTTCCACTAACGGAGGTCCCAAAAGGTCGACATATGTGGAGTAAAACTCAACCGCGAGCCCGTCTGTTCCAGGTGTTTTGTTTCTGACCATGGCCTTGATAGCGCTCCTCACCTCTCCTAGCTCTATTTCCCTCCCTAGTGACTCTGCCTCTTCCTCCAGTATTACTAGCAGCTCAATATCTCCCATGAAATCGTCTATCTCGTCAGTTGTGGGGGATACCCTACTTTCATATAGACCAGTAGAGTACCTCAGGAATATGTCGTTGATATCCTGTTGCTGATGTCGGACCTCCCCCCGCTCTTCTTTCATCTCCAGGATAACCGACCCTCTCCTAGCCGGGCTAGCCAGCCAGGCCAACAGCGCCCCAGGCTTTTCCCTTTCTGTGTGAGCACGCACCATGTTGTTTTTGTAATCAAAACAGCACAACCGCTCTACATGTTCAGCTACTATTTCTTTAGCTGCTAACAGCTCCTCCTGTTTGTCTCTCCTTTTTGGTCTCTCCCTCTCTAACTCTCAGAGGCTTTGCTCTGCTGCTATGGTGTCCCTCAGAAGTATCTTTCTCACCCCTACCACCTCCGATATGCACCTACCCGGTATTACTGCCTTGAAGGATTCCCATTCCACCAAAGGGTTCGCAGCTGTCCCGGCATTCTCATCAAAGTATTGCCCAATTGCTGTACGTATTGTCGCTTGAAATACTCGGTCCTCTAACGCCTCCGGTCTAAGATGTCAGGTTGGAATTTTGAGCCTACTCCTAGTCCAGACCAACCCCACCAGTAAAGGATTATGGTCCGAGATCGTCTTCGCCAGGTACTCACTCGTCTGCACACATTCATGCACATCTGGGGAACACAACATGGAATCTAGTCTAACGTGTAATTCACGTAGGGAAGAGAAAAATGAATAGTCTCTGTCCCCCGGGTGTTGTGCCCTCCAAGTGTCTATCAGCACCCATTGCTGCTGCCAGTTTCTGCGCTCTTCCGCTGCTCTAGGAATGGGTGAATCTGGTAGGAGCAGGTGGGATTGGTCCAGCACCACATCTTCAATACAGTTGTAGTCCTCCCCCAGTATCACCGATCCCGTCAGTGCCGGTGCCAGTATCCTAGAAAGATGTGCTAGGAACGGAATTTGATCAGTGTTTGGCCCGTAAATGTTACCAATCGTCACATCCTTCCCATCCAGTTTGCCCAGTAGCACTACATATCTCCCTTTCGGGTCTAGTATTTGCTTAGTGCATTGGAATGGTACTCCTGCTCTTATCCATACCAGGACTCCCCTAGCAAAGGCCGAATAGTTTGTGTAATACACTTACCCCCACCACCAACGTTGTAGCGCCACTCCTTCCTTCGCAGTTATATGTGTCTCCTGCAACATTGCAATTTGGGCCCCCATCTTCACTAAGTATGCATGTATCCTGTGACGTTTTGTCATGGTGTGCATCCCTCACACGTTCCACGAGATGCACTTAAGGTCTATGGGGGACGCCATTGGATTGGTCTTAACTGCTCCCCATCTACTTCCCTATCCCTGACACGCCTGGCCCCCGAAAGCAACTCCCAAAACAAACAACCCCCCAACTCCCCCTCCCAGGACAGGTAAAGGTAGTCCAGATGCCATCCAAACAAGAAGAAATAAAGGTAAAGTTCCTCGTAACTTTGGGGTTGTGGAGCTTACCAACCAGGCCCAGGAGCCCCGCTCAACGGATCTCCCCCTCTTTCATATCCGGATCTTCGGCCCCAGCCTGTGCTCCGTCCAACATCTTTCCTCCAGGTTAACCCCCCCTGCCCCCGCCCTCGAGTCTTCCTCCAAGAGGCTATGTTCCAGCAGGGACCATGTCCTCTCTGCATCCTCCTTCCCCCCTTAGATAATTTCATCCACAGATTTGGGCATTATCTTCGGGATATCCATCTCCGAGTCCTCAGCCGCGCTTGTTACCTGCGAGCCATCTGAGCGTTCCGTCTCGCGTACACTTCCACTCGATCTGGGGCTAGCCCCGCCTGGCTGAGTTCTGCCACTGCTCTGAGGGCCTTGTGCCGTTCTGCTCTGGCTTCTGTTGAGAAGGGCGCCCCTGTTGAGCCTGGCCCCCTGTCTTTCTTCTTCTGCACTGATCCCTGGGAGGTTCCCCGTCTTTCATATTCCGAGCCAGAGTCCAGCCATTCCCAGGCTTCCTGTGGTGTGTGAAAACACTGCACTCCCACCTGGGCAACCACTTTCAGTCATGCTGGGAACAGCATTGAGTATGGGACTTGCAGCTGCCTCAGTTTCTTTTTAACCGCTAAAAATGAAGCCCTCTGTCTTTGCACTTCTCTGGTGAAGTCGGGGAACACCATCACCTTACTGTTGCCCCCTTGCAGATCATTTTTCTGGTGAGCTTGCTTGAGGATATGATCCTGATCCCTAAAGTACAGAGGCTGTGCCACTATGGGTCGTGGGGAGGCTCCCGGCTTGGGGATTCTGGCTGGGACTCTGGTGCCCTGTCCAGTGCATAAAATGGTGAAAGTCCTTCTGGTGCTACTTCTGTCTTGATCCAGTCTTCTAGGAACTGCACCATGTCCGTTCCTTCTTCCCTCTCTGGCATCCCCACTATGCATAGGTTGTTCCTACGATACCTCCCCTCACTGTCTTCTGCTCTCACTTCTAGGACCCGTACCTTGGCTTCAATGTCCCTGAGGGATTTCCGCAGTTCCGTCACTTCTGTGGGGACATTGGAGAGTGTCTTTTCCGTGGTCGCTACTCTCTCTGTTAATCAGCGGTGGCCATCTTTCAGTAGGTTTAAGTCCGTGCCAATGGCATCAATCTTTGTTTCTAGGTCTTCCCGGGAGGCCGTGATGGCTTGCATAATGTCCGTCAGCGTAGGCCGCGCAGTGGAGGCGCCTTTCCCCAATTCCAGGCCGTCTTCATCATCATCGGTCTGGGCGCTGCTCCACCCCCCCATACTGAGGGCACTGTGTCCTCTGCGTTTCGGCCCCTTCCCCATTTATCCAGCCGACCACTCTTCTCTTCGGGCTGGGTATCTGCCAGGGGCGGCCAGCAACTCTTTGCCGATCTCCGTGTGCTCTTGTCTCGCTTATGGGCAGCTCTTCAGGCCCCCATCTGGTTGTCCGCTGTTGCTGATTGTCCTATGGAGGTTCCGGTCGCCTCCAGCCTCAAGTTTCTGTGCCTCGGTATCTCCTTCTAGTGCTGGGGTTCCCACAGACCGCTCAGCTGCATATGGCAGCAACCCCGGTTTCGACTGCTCCTGGTCTCTTCCTCCTTCAATGGGGTCCGTGTACTCCCGGGCCTCTCTGACTCCTGCAGAGAGGTGCGTTTTGTGCCCCCCGTGGGCCCTCCCCAGTTAGTCTGTCTGGCCCCGTCTCTCTGGCCTACCTCTAAGGGCAGGCTGGTGTGGTAAGCACAGGGACTCTCCAGGCTCTATACTCTGGCGCTATTTTCCAGGCTTGCTAGTGTGAGGGGACTGTTCTGAGGGTACTCTCCTCCTGGCGTCTCTGCACCACCTTGGGTGTCTCTGCAGCTCGCTCCCCTCTGCCCCCATCTTTTCTGTGATCTGTTAATCTTCTTGGGCTCCCCCCACGTGGTTCCTGCAGGCTGCTCTCAACCTCTGCTTCTGCAAGGCCGGAGGTTCCCGTATCCCTGCTGCGCGTCCTTTCTCATTGCTTCCCTTGCTGTGCTGTGCCTGATGCCTGCAGTTCAGTCTCCGCTGCCCCCTTCATCCAGTGTGTCTCTGCCTCTGCTCCGGTCCGTTACTGGGCTCCTCCCTGGCTTAGTGGGCCGCCGCCCGTGTCCCTTCAGGGCCTTCAAGCGTCTGTAGCCCTTGTCTGTAGCACCTCTCCCCGCGGGCCGTTCCCGATGGGATAGTGCCTCCTCAAGCCTCCCGGACCTTCTTGCTCGCTGCCGCCACAGGGGAGCCCCAAGGCCTCCTCAGTCCACCCTCCTCAGGAGCTCAGCTGCGCTGGGCGCTTCCCATGGCCTACCTTCTCTCTCCACACTGAGCCGCCATCTTGGAATTCCGCGGTCAGCCGGGATTGACTTGCCTCTCTGCCGTTGCCAGGCAGCTCCGTCGGGCACAATCTGCCCCCAGGCTAGCCGGAGTCCTCTTAAAGTGAAGTCGCCGGCAGCGTTCCTCTGTTTTCTCTGCTCTCCGCCTCTTTCTTACAGCCTCAGCGGCCACCGGGCAGTGCAGTCGCCATTTTGTTCTCAGCCTCCTGCAGCTGATCGCTGCTCGCCGCGCTCGAATCTCGGCTCGGAGTTCATCCAAACCGGTGAAGAACTACTCCAGCGCAGTTCCCCCGCCGTTCTAGTCGATTTGACGCAGGCTGGGGTACAGGATCGTTTCAGACGGGGGATTCTCCGGGCAGAGCTCCTCAGCCCGCTTCCTCCTACATCGGCCCGTGGTTGTAAGGCACTGCTGGCTTACCTCACCACTAAAAGGATTCCTTCTTGAGCATCTTGTACCATTTCCACTGTTAGTCACAAGCTGCAGACGTGTTAACTCTCACATTGTCACCAAGTGTCACACAAAATCAGCTCTCTTCTCACAGTCTCCTGGTAAAGAGCCAATTTCACTTGCTGGCACAAAGTGAGCTGGACCTCCAAACCCCTGCTGAGAGTAGGTTTCCAGCTTAGGTTTGGATGTTCTGGACAGCTATTTTCATCAAGGATTGTACAACCTCCCCAGGATATCGGCGACAGCCTCAGAAGCCTTTGGAATTTGTTTTTGTGGGATGGTCAGCTTGGACAGTGCCGGGCTCTAGGCCCTCTTCTCCTTCATGGTTGGCCAGGTGGTGATGGGCTGAAGGCTCCATCCCCCACTCTAGACCCGCCTCTTCAAGGCTCACCTACTCTCACCCCGTAAAACTGTTTTCAAAGTTGGCATGTGTGCAGATGCATGAACATCTGCATGAACAACAGGTACTCCCCCACCCTGCCATATACATTTAAAGGCAAGCTTGGCAGCATTTTCTGGGGCTCACTCACATTTTCTTGCCTGATTTGGAAATGCTGTGAATCTTTCTTTCAACCAACGCAAGTCCATTAATGTAGACTCATCCCCTCACCCAATGGTTACAGTCCTCAAGTTTCCACGCGCTTCTTCACGAGCTGTGCTTGGTTTATCCAGTATTTCTCTCCCCAGCTAGGAACCCAAATTACAATCTAAACTATGCATTTAAATGCCCACCGGCAATGAGTGAATGCATAAGTGCTGTGCCTACAGTCGCAATTTCAGTGCCATGGAGTGGCCATGTGCCATTCTGCATTCGGTTGCCACCTGGCCAGTTACTGGAATGAGCATGACCAGTATTTTAATGTCCCGGTCAGTGCAAAAATTAGAAAAATCACATAAATTTGGCAATTTTTCCTCTTCTCCAAGAATACAGGGGATTTTATATAAAGTCCTATTTAAGTAAAGGGTAGGTCCTTTGCAGAATCTTAAAACATGAACAGGTGGTTGGTATTATTCTCTGGGAAAGTGACAACTCCAATTCTGAACCTTAGAATTTCATCACCACAGGCCTCCAGCGCAACCATGAACACGGAGCAGTGCCGGTGTTCCATCTGTTTAAGCTCCCCATTTGTCAATGACCCACAGCCTCCGATGCGCATACTAATGTATTTCACGCATGCGCACTGACATGTATTTACTTTTAATCTATCTGTTTGCTGAAAATAGTCAATTTTCACTAACAAACTCTTGCCCCAAATATTTGAGGACTGGAGTTAGAATAGTAAATCATCCTCTCTTTGAATTTTTGGATTATTTCTAAGCCTCTCCTTTGAGCTTTACGAGAAGCATAGATATGCAGGCGATTCCGGGGGGCATAGGCAGAGGAGGGAATCTGTCTGTGTCCAGTGACTTCTTGGTCTCTGGCTCAATGACAGCTTTGCTGTTTATGAGGTAGGCGCCAGGTGAGAACAGTGGGAAAGCACACCTGCCAAGAACTCCTGATGTGCGTGTCTGCACCCTATCTGCCATGCCCCAGAGCTTGTTCGAACCTGCCTTGATGTATATAACCGTCTGACAGTGTATTTTTTCTCGTCAGATCCATTACAAGCAAGGGACACCAGCAGCTAGAGAGCTGAGTGCCAGCCTTGGTTTTAAGTAGGCTGGTTCCCTCCGAGTCTCAGACCCGGCAGTAATTGGAAACTGATTTGAAACGGGTCCCTCTCAAGCCCTATACTGATGTTCTTTATAGGGAAAAACACAGATAGGTTTCTCAAAATTGGTATCTCAACAATGGCTGTTAAAACACAATAAACTAATCCATGTGAGTGAAGTAGCTCCTGTCAGTTTAAATCCTGTGGAGGCCCCTAGGCGGTCGAAATTTCGGGGGCCCCCTCGCAAATTATCTCCTAATACCCAATGCACCAGATTTTTTACAAACTGACAGCTGCCAGGAGATGAGCTTTTAGGAGACAAACTGTTATGTGAATCTGATGTCTCTGGTTTACGC
Source organism: Calotriton arnoldi (assembly GCA_963921515.1). NCBI lineage: Eukaryota > Metazoa > Chordata > Amphibia > Caudata > Salamandridae > Calotriton > Calotriton arnoldi. The sequence goes on along the minus strand of CAWUFW010008809.1, from coordinate 768,392 downwards.
AAGATCTTAGGAGTTTTAAACCTACCCCTAATGATGTTTGTCAGGTTCTTGCCCCTGATGCCAGTGCCAGGTTTTGCTCTCACTGTCTATTTGGTAATATTTTCCCCACATATTTCCAGCCTGGCACCCACCCTTCTCTTGGGGGAGAAACTTCCCACCTTTCCAGAGTTGACAATTCCGGCTTACATCCACCCAAGGTTTTCCGCTGTTTTAGTCTCAATTGTCGCTCCCTTCCCAAACACCAGATGCACTTATTTCACTTCCTGGTCGATATGGATCCAGATGCAGTTTTTTTAACGGAGACCTGGCTTCACGATGGGTCCATTCCAGATGTGATTGCGGCACTACCACAGACGTTTGCTCTATTAGGTATAAACAGACCTCTGAAAACTGGCAGAGGAATTGCCATTATTTTTTTTAAAATCTATTACCGCAAAATTGAGGCACTCACGATCCCCAACTGTGAAGCCCTACTTTTCTCTATCCCACTCTCCCCCAATTTTACCTTTTCCGGTGCCCTCATTTACCGCCCCCCCTGGCCCGTCTAACAACTGGGGTTCCCTGTTGACCGAATCTCTTGCCCCTCTCGTTCTTCGTGCTGCAAATTTTTTTGTGCTTGGGGACTTGAACTTTCATTTTGATGCTCCTAGTAATAAAACTGCTCGTACTCTTTTGGATGACCTGTTGACCCTGAATCTTTTACTCATCAATTCCTCTCCTACCCATGTAGCTGGTCATCTTTTGGACCCTATTTTTTAGAATCTTCCCACTGTGTCTACTGCTCCTCCCATTCAGCTAGGCTGGTCTGACCACCTTGCCATTCCTTTCTTTATTGATTTCTCTTCGGCTCATTTGCCTCGCCCTTTCGCTTTGCCAAATAAAACTCGGAACTGGTCCCTTCTTGATATGAAGGCACTTAATGTGCTGCTTCAGCAGACTGCTCCTTCTATTTCATCTCAACTGGTCTCGGACCAGTTAATTGTCGACCAATGGTTATCTGAGGCTATCGATTCCCCTTTCTACTAAATCCCAATCTAGAGTGCTTCCCCCCGCTCCGTGGTTTACTGACTCCCTTAGAGCTGGGATAAAACAATGTAAAGCTTTGGAGAGACTCAAGAAAGCACTATGCGCCAGAGGCTAAAGCCACTTATCTGGAGGCACAAAAAAAATACCATGCTCTTTGCAGATCTGCTCGTGCCTCCTTCTTCACGGATAAAATTATGTCTGCCCAAAACTGTCAGAAAACCCTATTTAAAGTTGTGTCGGAACTCTCTGCATCCAATACATTCTTGCCATCCCCCCCCTCCTACTACACCATTGCAATGAACTTGCACAGTTCTTTTATAATAAAGTTGTGTCCATTCATCGTGAGCTTGAAATGGATTCCTCTTCTCATGACAACTTTATCTTCCCCACTACTCTATTCTCTGACTTGGTTCCGACTGTTCCCCTTGATTCTGCAATGGAGGAATCCTGTCAAGTTAAGGCTTGGCTCCCAATTGATCTAATTTCTTTGAGAAATCTCCTTGGAAACATCAAGTCTGGCTCCCCACTTGATCCTCTCCCACCTTCCAAGCTCAAATGCCTGGATGAGCCAGTCCTTAAGGTGACTGTGCAACTTCTCAATTCCTCCCTAAATCTGGGCCAGCTGCCGTGCAGTTGGGAGCGCTCTGGTGCTTCCATTGTTGAAAAAGACTGGTTTAGATCCCCTCTGCTGGTCTAATTACAGGCCTATATCGCTTCTCTCCACCTTTTCCAAAATATTGGAAAAACACATTAATTCTCAACTTTCTGCACATGTGACGAAACATAAGCTATTTCATCCGTCTCAGTCTGGCTTTCGTCCTGGTCACAGTACCGAATCAGCTTTACTGGGGGTCACGGAAGACCTTAGACAGCAGCTTGATCGTGGAGGCACAGCAGCGCTCATCCTTTTGGATTTGAGCGCTGCTGTCAATACGGTCTCCCATTCTATTTTGGTGGAGCGTCTCGTAAGCTCTGGCATTGTAGGGGTAGCCTTGCAGTGGCTGATCTCTTTTCTGGAGGACCGCTCCTTTCAAGTCTTTTCCCACACCGCGAAATCTAACCCTGTTGCCTTGACATCTGGAGTTCCGCAGGGTTCGATCCTGAGTCCTCTGCTTTTTATCCTTTACGTTCGCCCTTAGGCAGATATTGCTGAAAAATCAGGGTTGACCATTTTTTCATACGCGGACGATACGCAGATTATATTTTCTTTATCATCCGCTCAACATCTTGATCCTTCCGTACTTAAACTTGGCCTGCGTAACATCTCCTTGTGGATGTCCGGCAATGCTTTAAGGCGGAATGGCTCTAAAACGGAGGTGCTCATCCTGGGGAACAATCCGGTGCTCTGGGGAGCCAACCACTGGCCTGTATCTCTGGGACCTTTACCCACCCCAGTGCCCAAGGTCAAGAACCTGGGTTTTTCCATCGAAAACAAGCTTTCTCTCGCTTCTCAGGTCTCTGGAGTCACCTCGGCCTGCTTTGCGGTCCTCAAGTGGTTAAAGAAAATTCTCTGGCTAATTCCACCTGCTGCTCAGAGGACTATCCTGCAGGCTTTGGTGATCTCCAGACTTGATTATGGTAACGTATTGTATCTGGGTGCGGACAAGACCACTGTTCGCCGTCTCCAGCTCATTCAGAATACAGCTGCCCGCCTTCTTTTTAGGTTGCCACGCCACGCCTCTGTCTCCCCTTTGCTCTCTCAACTCCACTGGCTCAGGGTTGGCAAGTGCATCGAATTTAAGGCTCTCTGCTACATGTTTAGAGCTCTGCACGGCCTGGCCCCCGCATACATACTCAATCTTGTCAAGCCCTATCGACCTCCTCGTAATCTACGATCTGCTAATCTTTCCCTTTTTTCAGTCCCTAGAGTACGGCTGGCCCGTATGGGTGGCTGTTCGTTTTCCTTCCTGGGACCTAAATTATGGAACTCTCTCCCGCTAGAACTCAGGAATTGTCAATCCCTCTTTGCCTTCCGAAAAAAGCTCAAGACTTTTCTTTATAACCAAGTCTAATGCCAACTGAATCTCTCTCTTGCTTGCTCCACTGTTAGCGCCGGGAAACCCTGTTGGCTATCTGCGCGCTTTATAAATCTTTAAATAAAAAATAAAAAATGTACTTTAAGTTGATTTGTTGTTGCGGGGCCCCTAAAAGGAATGGGGCCCATATGTCAGTGCCTACTTTACCTATTTGGTAATCCGGAACTGGCTCCTGTTTATGCTTCACATGTTCTACTTAATTCACTTCACTAAGAGTTTTTGCTCTTTCTAGGATGTTGTTTTGTGTAGTTTTTTCATACAGCATTTGACTCATTTATTGTAATTACTGTGAGCTACGTCATCTAATAGTGTTTGTAGGAGCTCAGGTCCCTGATTAAAGATACAAGCATTTCTGCAACAAACCTCTCCGCCCACGAAGGAAGGAAGCACTACGTATGGACATCCATGTCCGGTGACTGGCTGATATTGTTGTTAGTCCATGATAGGCTCTCCATTTCCCCCAAATCTTATCAAACTTTTTGGGGCAACCACGATCTCATATACCACTCTCTCTGCCTCCATACATCTATCTGCTCATTCGCTTCTGCCACATGCCCTTTAAGCATTAAGTTATTCTTCGTATAGGTATGCTTCTTTTTGAGATCCTATACCTCCCCCCCCCCACAAACCCTGGGCCAACACCACCAAGCTAGTTAACGTCAACATCACACTTTCCTTCAGGACCTTTGCCTGTGGGACGAAAATAAAAGTTCTGGTCCCCTGAAATAAGTGCCGGTGGTGCCCACATGCAACTACGGGCACAAATGTAGTACTGCGCAGTGCCCCAAACATCCCGTTATATTCAGGGCTGGGCTCCTCCCATTGATAGTTCCTGTCCAGGACTGCCATGCAAGGAAAAGGCTCTCTGTGCAGGAAAAGACAGACATGCCTCTGATGCCCAGAGCCAAAGGAACTCTTTCTTTATAGTTTCACACAAACCACTACTATATGGTTTCTTTCTATGAAATGAAAACGGCAACAAAATGGCGGCCTACTCAGACTTTAGTTTTAATGAAAGCGCATCCGCCAAACAAACAAATGTACTTATGGCAAAACAATCCTAATACAATCAGCAGATATCTCTCTGTAGGGTGAGTGGTCCTCGGCTATGCGGGCGGAGGCAAAAACTTCTGCCGCAGCAGCAGCAGCCTGGTGAGCCACCAGTCCCACACTAAATGATGCCCTTTGTATTTTGGAGGAGAAAAAAAATGGTGATGCAATGTTTGCAAAAAAATGAATTCTTTTTTTGTGAAGAATACCTTCCATTCCTACTGACCTGCAATGCTAAACATAAATATGCACATTTTATATCTACAACTCTCCTGATTTTGTGGATGAAATTCCCACAGTGGAAATATTCATAACTTCATGAAATTTGTCAAGTCTCAATCAAATGTACACACTCTCACTCACTATTCTATAGTGCATATTGTTCCTTAACCAGTCATAGCTCCTGATACACTTTTTTTTGTTCGTTTGCAATGATCAGTAATGTCAAGCTGAAAGAAAAACACACCGGGATGAAACATTTTGTACAGCCTGTTCCGCCAAGCCGCATAACCTATTTACCTATGTCCCACACCCAAGGTAGAACCAGCTTACAACCCTGATGGTAGTTTTTTTAAAGGGAGTGCACAGTACAGCTAGAGAGTTGTTTGAGCAGGCCCTTCATGCCCCACCCAATATCTCTGCCGTCGCCGGGGTGTGAGGTAAGAATGCAGATGCAGTGGGAGGCAAGCAGATCCCAGCAGATTGGACAAGATGAACCTGAACTGTCAGGTCTGGTGCCTGCTGATGCCCCCGAGGAAGGGAAGAAAGTACAGCTTGAAAAACATACTGTCTCAGCCACTCATGTACCAATGCAAATTAATGGAGGAGCCCTGTCTGGACAGGAATAATGACAGGCGTTAATCTGACTGAGAAGGTTCTCTTTGAACTAATTCCCAGGCTTCTGCCCATGGTCTGTCCTATTGATGACGTAGGATGCTCAAAAGTACAGATGAACCGTGTCAAACTAGAAGTGCACCAGGAAGAGAGCGCATGCCATATTCTGCAAAAAATGTATGCCTTCGTGTTCAGGTATATGTCAAATCAAGGCAAGCGGTTGGGTTGTTAGGAGCCTTTTTCAGCCAACATTCGTGTTCTGGTCAGTGCCCCAAGACTTCGTCAATCGTCCAGGGATGTAAGAACTATCAGCTCAGATTCCAGCAACCTAGTGACCACATTTTTAGTTCTGGAGACAAACAACTTTCACTGTTTGGCAAGCCTCATGTCACCAACACATAGCACATAACCCACAACACACCCCATATAACATGCAAATAGGGGCTCTGGATGTTACATGTTCAGCTATTGGCTTTTTTTGGGGTGAGCCCTGTTCAGGTTCGCTGGGTAGTCCTTAGGTTCTGGGGTCAGCCGATGGCATATCGTAGATATTTACTTGTTTTAGCGATTGCTTAATATTTGTGCTGAGGCTTAAAAAGAAGTCCATTGCCTGGCCTGTGTTTTTGCCTTCCTGCCTGTACAGATAGACTACTGGTCCAGCGGTGTGGCTCCTCTCTTGATCACTTCAGCAGCTGTTACGAGGCTGCTCCTAGTGCCATGACTTGTGTGCCCGAAAGATGGAACACCGAAAAAAGACAACGGCACTGGGCGTGGTTTTTTTGCTTGCACTAGCCGGTTGTTTACTTGCTTCTGTGGTTGTTCCTGCTGGTGTGCTTGGACCAAAGGGACTTAAGTACATAGGTTAAGTTATGAGCACTGGGCACAGCTGATATGCTTCAAATAAAGTTTTCTTCATTAATGGCATGCTTTAATCCAGCCTTAGAGCCCGTCATAGCGGGCTCTACTAGCCATTAAAGGCCCGCTCCAGCGTTAAAGGCCCGAGCCGAAGGTGCTCCGGGCTTCTACCGGCCATTAGAAGCCCGGAGCACTCCATTGTCTTCCATGGAGCTTCCAACATTCCAATGTTTTAATATCACAGGAACATTGGATACATTATTTACAGTCTGAATTTCGAAATAAGGAGCTTCCTATCTTCAATTGTCTCATTGTGTCTCTGCTCTTTACTGTTTTTGTGTCTCTGTTTAGAAAGAATGCCAAGATTCTAGTAAACTGCAGTGGGCCTGTTTTGAAAGAGTACAGGGGTAGCTGTAAACGTTTGAATGTGTAATGTGTAAGCTGATAGAGGCAGTGATAAAGGGGCACATGCATGAAGCATTTTTGTCTTTGCAAACGGGCCGATTCGCAGAATCGGCCTGTTTGCGAACGCAAAAAAGGCTTTTCACATGCATCAAACCCAAATTGCGATTCGGTAACCTGTTACCGAATTGCAAATTGGGTTTTGCGATTCGGTATTAGGAAGGGGGGTGTTAAGGGCGTCCCTTCCAAATACCGAATTGTATTTGTATGAATGAATGTTTTGTGTCCGAAATGCGGTTGCAAAACATTTGTATTTTACCACCTACTTCAAGTAGGTGGTAACCCATTTGCAAATGGGAAGGGGTCCCCAAGGGACCCCTTCCCCTTTGTGAATGTTTGTAAAAGCATTTTTAAGAGCAGGCAGTGGTCCCACGGACCACTGCCCGCTATTAAAAAATGAAAGGAAAACTTTTCATTTTTCTTCTTGTAAAGCATCCCGTTTTCCTTTAAGGAAAATGGGCTGCCTTACAAAAAAAATTATTGCTTTATTTAAAAGCAATCACAGACAAGGTGGTCTGCTGTCCTCAGCTGGCCACCATCCCTGTGATTTTTGCGATTCCTAGGTGGTCGCAAATTGCGATCTACCTCATTAATATTAATGAGGTAGGTCGGTTTGCAACCCACTACGAATCGGTATATGAAACTCATGGCGTTTCATACATTGGAAATTGTAATTACCTAATTGCGATTCATGTGGCCCAAAGTTCCTTGCACTGTTGGTGCTGCTTTTACTACTTGTGTGCAGTGGCGGCTTGCTGACATGGGCATTTGGGCTTTCTCCTCTCTATTTTCTCTCCCAATTCAAATTCATTAGGATTTTTAAAAAAGGCACACACACACACCCATGCTCGCTGGCTGATGTCTATGCTCACCCCTATTCACACTAGATCCCTTGTTCACGCTGGGGCATTTAACATGCAATGATGGCTGGCTGCACATGCGCAGACTTGTCATCCAACTGCACAAAACACTTGCCCGGCTGACAATCTCACATCCCTGAGTTCTATGAGGTCATCAGTCCAGCAAAGCCATAGCCTTGGTGGAGGCGAAGTTATCCCAGGGTGCTTCACGCTGAAGCCCTGCTGTGCCAAGGGATTTACATCAATCGGGGACTGGAGAGTTACCCCACCCTTTCTCAACTTATGTTTCCCACGCTGAGCTTGGTAAGCGATGCCAAAAAACAGAGAGACATAGAGCTTGGGGGAGCATGCTCTGCTGCAGGTGCTGGGCCCAGCTAAACCACAAGTGAGTAAGAAAAAACTGGGAAAAGCAGCACATGGACACTGTGCAAGGGAACAGGGGAAATTTTATGACTGCGAGTAAAAAAGTTGGTCCACCCAGCACACGTTTCCGCGCTCAGTTGGGACGTGTATCCTTCAGACAGCGGCATTATGAAAAAGAAGTGTTTCAACCTCTGAAAACAGACCTTTGCTCTTTTGGGTTCATCTGTTGTGATGCACACATCTAATTAAGACAATGTCAGTCAAAGTCAGGCTAACAAACTGCTGCATATCCTATTAAAACAATCCATGCTAGGAAAAATGGTCAGCGGAATTGGCAGTGTGATTTGTATAAAAATCAGAAAGTGGGGCAATATCTCCAGGGGCTGTCAGTCATCTCTCTCTGACACCGTATTGTCGCCCCACTAGAATGATTCATGACACCTTAGCATGCTTTTATATCAGTCATTATTTTTGTCTGTCTAGAACGCCAACTTTTTATTTTCTTTTTATGATCCTTCCCGGGTGCACTGGGCAGGTTAATTAGTACTTGAAAATGTGCTTTTTTTTTTTAGAGGGTAAGAGAACAGTTTGCACAGGTGGAAAGGATAAGCGCACAGACGAAAGCGTGATATTGATAAATGCTGTTGTCTCTGCCTGTATGTGTTCAATATTTCACCTGAAAGTTCCCCTTTTCACCTGATGGACTGTGATGCCAGAGACCACGCGGGTGCCAACTCTAGCACGTGACCAGGGAGAGGACTAGCTTGTCCATCGAACAGGGCTGATAAGCTATGGTGGCTCAGGAGGCCAATTGGCAGCTTCAGATTCACCGTCATTGCCAGGTGCCGTGCCGTGCACAGGGGAGAGGGTTTGGTGGTGCTTCAATAACCTGATGGGAGCAGATTAGGGTGGTCACAGTCACTCGTGCCCATCAGGCCCAGAAGCACCTGTACTCTTTATCCCTTGTGCTGGCCCGTCCCACACAGCTGCATCACTGTAAACGTTACAACAATCGTCAGACCCGGCAGTTAAAGTCAGAGGTCGAAGTGGGCGAGATCTGTGGGCACGACGCAGCCATACTTTTTTTTTTTTAATGTTTGAAAGCTTTATTTGAATAATGGTAAAATACAAAGGACCAGCAATACAATGAAGTACATATATGAAAACGTACTAGAAGGAAAAACTAAAGAATGGCTGGCATATAGACAAATGAAAGCTTTTTAAGGATTTTTGAGGAGTAAGGGAATTGAAAGGGGGAGGGGGAAGGTAGGGAAAGGTAAGTCTTACATAATGAAAAAATGCATGTTACCATAGGAACGTGAATAAACTCCTAATAAAATTAATAAGAATAAAAAAGATAGGTATATATATATATATAATGAAGAACAGAGAATATATACATTCAAGGAGGTCTAAAATTTTCAGAATTTAAACGAGAGTTATTTGCTAACACTAGATTGTCTAAATAAGAAGTAAGAGGCAACCAGAAGAGATCACTATTAACCTTTGGCTTGCAGGAGGAGGCGAATGCAACATCAAGGCGATGAAAATGACATAGGCTATTCCACCAGTGTTGTACAGAGAGTTTTTGAAGAGATTTCCAATTGAGAGAGATATGTTGGAAAGCTAAGGCCAGCATAAGGTCGAAAAGACCATGTTCATGGGAAGAGAGGTCTAAGAGGTCGGAAAGACTTCCAGAGAAAAGAAGAGGGAGGGAATAAGGAAAGGAAATATTAAACATACTAGAAATATAGGTCCAGACCTTGTCCCAAAAGTTAGAAACTGGAGGGCAAAAGAAAAGGAGATGTATAAGATCAGCAGTAGGAGAGTTGCAGGTCCAACAGTTGGAGTCAGTGGAATGGGAGAAGCGAGCTATAGAAATAGGTGTAAGATAGAGTCTATGGTAAAGGAAAAATATAGATTGGGTGAGAGAAGCAGATCGAGAAATTTTAAGAGAACAGGACCAAAATTTGTCCCAGAAATTAATGGTCCATTCACACCTCAGGTCCGATTCCCAAGAGAGTTCCAATTTGGATTTAGATCGCTCTGGATTAGGCGCTGAGAAGTATTTATATATGAGAGAAGCTTTGGGTAAAGAGAGAAGAATCTTCAGAAGAGAATTGTCAGCAGCGGAAAGAGGAGAGGAGGGAAGAGAGTAATAGATATCGAGAATGACCGACATTAGAATAGCAAATTTCTGTAAAAAGGAACGGGGACAGTAGAATAAAGCTTGGAATTGAGGAAAAGAGCAAGGAGATGGACCATCAAAAAGATGTTTAACCCAGATTATACCCTTTAATCTCCAAGTCTTCCAAAAAATGGTTCTATTATTGATAAGAATGAGAGAATTATGCCATATTGGAGATTCTAAAAAGGATTCTCGAGAAATGGGATGAGACTGCACCAGGGAACATGTTCCCTTCAAAAGGGAACATGTATGTTTAAACAAAGGAAGAGAGGTAAAAGTAGTTTTGGCAGAAAAAGCCATAACTTCTTTTAGAGAGAAGGGCAACAGTAAGGTTTGTTCAATGGAAAGCCAAAGTGGAGTGAAGGGGGAAGATTCTGAGAGAAGCCATTTGGAAGCTTGTCGAAGAGAAAAAGACTTATGGTATAAGCGGAAATCGGGGAAATTCACACCGCCATTAGGTTTTGATTTACGAAGTAAAGATAAGAAGATTCTGGCTTTCTTATTTTTCCAAAGAAATTTGGAAAGGCAAGAGTCTATACGTTTAAAATAAGAAATAGGGATGTGGGCGGGGAGCATGGAAAGAGTATATATCAGAATGGGGGTAATCATCATCTTGATTGAGTCCAACCGGCCCCACCAGGAGAGAAAAAGGGGATTCCAGGAAGAAAAAAGCTTATCCACTCGAGAAAGGACTGTGGACATATTTAATTTAATAGTGGAGACAATGGAATTGGAGAACCACATACCTAAATATTTGAGTTTTGAATTATTCCATGCAAAGCCAGTAGAAGCAAAAGAATCAGGAAGACAAAATTTAGTAAGGGGAAGGATTTCAGTTTTATCGGAGTTGATTTTATAGCCAGAAACAAGGGAGAAAGATGTAAACTCTTGTAATAGAGGAGGAATAGAGACTTCGGGAGCAGAAATAAAGAGAAGAATATCATCCGCATAGGCGGAAAGTTTTAAATGTTGATCCCCATAAGAGAATCCAGAGATTGATTCATTGTTACGAATTGATGAAAGGAAGGGCTCGAGAGCTAAAATAAAAAGTAGGGGGGAAAGGGGTCAGCCTTGGCGAACCCCGCATTGGAGATGGAAGTAGGAGGAGACACAGCCATTAACCAATACCGATGCTCTGGGAGCAGAGTATAGCAAGGAGACAAGCGAGATCAGTTTGGGACCAAAACCATGCCATTTCAGAGAGGCAAATAAAAAAGACCAGTCAACTCTATCAAACGCTTTTTCAGCGTCAACAGAAATGGCCGCCAAAGATGAAGAAAGAGAGGAAATTTTATTTAAAACATTAAGAAAAAGACGGGAGTTATCTGAAGTCAATCTGCCCTTGACAAAGCCGCACTGCTCCTTTCCAATTAAATGGGGCATAAGGGGATCCAAACGTAAAGCAAGTGATTTAGCAAATAATTTGTAATCAACATTAACTAGAGAAATCGGACGGTAGTTTTTACAATACATGGGGTCTCGACCGTCTTTATGTATAAGACAGATTGTGGCTTCCTGAAAAGTACCTTCTGTCTTACGTGCAAGAGAGAAAGAGCGAAAAAGGTTTAAGAGTTTAGGGAGTAATAAATTAGAAAAGTGTAAATAAAATTCAACAGAAAAACCGTCCGGACCAGGAGTCTTCCCTTTTGTTAAGGCATTTAGGGCAGTGGATAATTCGTTAAGGGATATATCTGCTTCAAGGTCAGAGAGATTAAGGTGAGAGTTGGACGGAGTAGGAAGTTTAGCAAGATAAGATTGGATGAGAGAATTGGAAGGAGGAGCTTCTGGGGTATATAGATCCTTATAAAAAAGTTTAAATTCATTGAGAATGTCTTGGTCTTTGTGAATGAGAGAATGAGAGAACCATTGGAAGAGTAGATAGACTCAATCAGAGTACGATCCTTACGTGTTTTGAGGTAATTCGCTAAAAGTTTACCTACTTTATTTCGACCACCATAATATCGGGCACTACTGCGGAGAAGTATTGAAGATGCATTGTCAGTTGAGGATTTATTAAATGCTAATTTAGCATGTATCAAGGCTGGAGGTATAGAATCCATCGAAGAAGTATAGAATTCATGTTCTAGAGCTTTGATATGAGCCAATGTGGTTTTTTGTTGTTGGAGGAAACGTTTCTTTTTCTTTGAAACAAAGTCTATTATAAAGCCTCTCGCGGTAGCCTTAAAAGAATCCCACAGTTTATAGGGGGAGGAAGAGGGGTCATTATTTAGTTCAAAAAATTCAATAGCAAAGGTGTTAAAGGAAGAAGAAAAAAGAGGGTCAATGAGAAGAGAATTATTAAAGCGCCAACGGGAGGACCTGGGGCGAGGAGGGAGCAAATCAAGATCAGTCACAATTGGAACATGGTCAGAGATGACGATAGGTTCAATAGAGGAGGACAACAGATTTTGAGACAAAGACTGAGAAAGAAAAATATAGTCTAGACGGGAAAAGGAGTTATGAGGAGAAGAGAAGAAAGAAAAGTCAAGAGTATCAGGGTGGGAGAGTCTCCAAGAATCTACAAGGTGTGTTTGAGAAATAGTATTGAGGAAGTGTTTATGGGTTTTGTGCGGGATGAAGCGAACCTGAGATTTACGATCGAGAAAGGGGTCAACAACTTGGTTGCAGTCGCCTCCTAATATGAAGAGATCATCCTTAAACTGAATACATTTCTGTGTAATCAGGGGCCAAAAGGAACAGTCAGGAAGCGTAGGACCATAAATATTAAAAACAGTTAAAGAAATAGTATTAATTAACAATCTAGCTAACAGCCATCTACCTTCTGTGTCAGTTTCTTGTGAGAGAACCTTACAATTTAATTTCTTGTGGCACAAAATTATAACACCGTTTTTCTTATTGTTAGTAGGTGAGAATAAAACTGAACCCACCCAGCCTCTTTTCAATTTTAACGCCTCAATTTCTGTAAGGTGAGTCTCTTGTAAAAGGACCAAATCGGGATTATAGGAGGCAAGATGGGAAAGTATTCTCTGTCTTTTAATTGGGTTATTAAATCCTTTCACATTCCAGGAGATTACTCTGAATTTAAAACCATAAAAAATACATAAAGAGCAAAATATGCAATATTAAAAGAGCGGAGTAAACGAGAAGTAGGAAACCAGTAAAGAGAAGGAAAATGCACATCAAATAGGAAAAGAGGGGAAAAAATAACAACAAGGACGGAAGGAAGAAAGGAAAGGAAGATTGAAAGCAAGAGAAGACAGTACATGTCAAAGACGACTGTAGCACGTACCTTACAGGGAACAAGGAAGGGATGAGAAGCGGCAAGGGACAACGAAGGTAGCACACCCAACAAGGGGCGACACAGCACACCAGAACTTCAATAATATAACGTACGGATAATCAGGAGCGGGGGATGGAACATGGAGGGAAGTAGAATGATTCAAAGAAACAGTCAAGATCCTGAGGAATGAGGAACAGTCTCCATGGAAGAAGTAGAATGAGACTGAATAAATCTTTGGAGATCAGTTGGGTCTTCAAATGTGGTAGTCTCGTTGAGGAAGGTGACTTTGAATAAACATGGATGGAACAAGCCATATCTTGCACCCAAAGAGCGAAGAGCTGGACGAAGATCCAGGAACTCCTTCCGTCGTTTAGCAGTCGCTGAAGAAACATCCTGGGAAATAAATACTTTGGTGCCATGCCAGGAGAGATTCTTTTTGGATTTAGCGGCATTTAGTACAAGCATAAGTTCAGTAAACTGTAGGAACAAGATAATTATTCCACGTGGGTGCGAAGGAGCAGATGAGGAAGAAAGACGGGGACCCAGTCTATGAGCTCGTTGAAGATTCAGATGAGTTGTAGAAGGGAGACCCAGGAACTGTGGCAAGAAGGAGGCAAAATATGTAACAGGATCATCACCTTCAAGTCCTTCAGGAAGACCGTAAATACGTAGGTTATTCCGACGGTTTCTATTTTCTAAATCTTCAGTTGCCTTTTTTAGCTGCAAAATTTCTTTTTCCAACGACGAGATTTTAGTAGACGAATCCTGCACTTCATTAAGCTGGTGTTCCATCACGGAGATACGAGACTCCATAGTAGACCATTTAGTGTCCAATGTTTGTAAACGACCATTGGTTTCCTCAATAAAGGGTCGGAGGGCACGTAATTCTTCCCAAACCATGTCCAAGGAAACCGGAGAGGAAGATTTTGGAGGGGAGGGAGGGTCTTGTTTAAGCCTCTTGCCGGTGGTCGAAGACAGTGGTGTTTTAGACGCCATGTTAGTATCGTTCTCTACCAAGGTGAGACAATTACTATGTGACGACCAATGAGATAAACAGGAAAACCTGTTAAAAGTAGTGACACTGGTCTCAAAGGAGGCAGGAGCATTCAAAACCGACTTCTACCCATGAAGTGTGGTAGAGAAAATGCGAGGAAAGCAGAGACACCACACAGAATAAAGGTTAAAGTACCTCAGAAACATTGATGAAATCGACCCTCCACATCAAAAACCTCAGTCATGTGGTAAAAATGTAAAAAATATGAAGCAGACGATGACATAAAGCAACCAGAAGCATTGTATGAGGAATTATGAGGAAAAAAAAATCGGAGGAGAAATGCACAAGATGGCGGCCATCAGGCAGTGTGAAGGAATCACCTGGAGATAAGTAGCATTTCCCACGGAGATGATCGCCAAAAAAGGTATCAATTGGAAGCGTTTACCTTCCGATTCATGAAGGTGTCCGCATTCCTTAAAGAAAAGCTGCAGAGCCGCTCCGGCGGCAAAACGAAGTCCGACGCGCTGCGGAGCCGAAACGCTAGGTGGCCATCTTAAGTCGCGGTGCGCGCGACTCCCCCGCAGCCATACTTTTTAAATTGAACTAAAACAGTTCTCCTAATTTTTGTTAAAAAATGGTTAATTCCGACAGCTGCAATGCTTTGCCTGAATGGAAGAGAGGGAGTCTCCTGTGCTGAGAAGCCAAGAGAGGGTAGTGAGCTCAGTGGCGGCTCCTCCACTAAGGCGGAGGAGTGTCGCCTCACTACTCTGCAGCAGTAAAAGAACGGAAAAAATAAAATATTAATAAAGTAGTGTTATTATCATTTTCTTTTGTCCTCCTGCTGCGGCAGCTTTGTGTGGGGGGGCGTGGTACAGAGGAGGGGAGGAGTGGTAGAACCCTCCTAAGTGCGCAGTGACTGTTTGGCCAGCCCTCTCGGGCCGCCCAAAACAGTCATGCACACTTTCCCTGTTCTCCATGCAGGCTGCATTGCAGCCTGCATGGAGAACATGGCCACCCCTCCAGCCCCTGGCTGAGCGCCGTGTCACGGCGCTCAGACCAATCACAACGCGGTGTTTCCTGTTCCTGGAGTAGGACACGGGAGAGCAGGAGCAGAAATGCTGGACCCGGCGTCAAGGTGTTTTTTTTTTTTTTACATTGCCAAACTCGTGCCTGTCATCCCAAGCCCAGCTCGCCTGCCTCACCACCCGTAAGCCATGCCGGCCGCCATTGAGTGAGCTAAACAAGAAACCAGCCTTCTGGTGAGAGTGCCTGCTGCCTGAAAGAACTGTAAATGCGTGCTGCAGTTAGTCAATCTGCAAGTGTAAAGGCTTCTTGGATGCTGGTACTAGCATTAATTGGTGGAATTCACCTGAAGCTTCGTGATGACAAAATTGTATTCTTTTTAGAGGTATCGTACGTGTGTTCCCGGTCGAGTTGTGGCGTGCGTGTTTTAATGGACATCTAAAAAAAATGGTCGGCACTATGTACAGTCTGCATATTACTGAAATCGGTTTTGGAAGCACTTTTCATTTATCTTAAACCTAATTTTTGTGCATTTTGTAACAACCTATCTTATAAACTGTGTGCAATGCACGTTTAAAATAATCACTTACATATTTACAGTGCTTTCTTTCACAGGCTGGGACCTCATAGCACTAAAAATACACAAGTCACTATTCTCCACTGCACCAACCAGGATTCAGTTTTGTGGCTCTCTGGTTACACACACAGACATCAACAGTAATCACATTAACAAACAGAGGTTTCATAATGTAAAATAGTGCATTTTCCACAGATTAGTTCAACTATCATTTATTTTTCCATTAAAGTGTGCATTATTTTAATTCACCCAGACCAGTCTGGATTTATACCACATAGAAGCACCAGGCTAAATCTCAGAAGACTATTCGGAGTTATGCACGAAACAGCGTTAAGGCGGGGAGAGGCATCGGCTGTACTGGCATTAGATGCGCGGATGACATTTGACAGTATTGAATGGCCATATTTATTCGAGGTACTGACCAGACTGGGTTTTGGGCCACGATTTCGGAAATGGATAGATCTCCTGTGCAATGACCCAATAGCACGAGTGAGGGTAAACGGGGCGGTATACAGACCTTTTAAGATACACAGAGGAACACGCCAAGGGTGTCCACTCTCCCTCTGATCTTTGCAATGCCAGTAGAGCCACTAGCAGCGTGGTTATGTAACGACCCTTTGGTATATGGTATTGATACTGGAGGCGGATGGGAGGAACGCATCTGCCTATATGCGGATGATGTGCTACTATACGCTCATAAACCGGGGCAGACAATACACAGACTTATCCATATATTCCAACTTTTCGGCAGCTACTCTGGATACCAGATAAACTGGGATAAATCGCTGGTATTCCCGCTGATGCTGGAATTGCCACCCTCACGTCTGCATGTGCAGCATTGGAGTGGAGGGAAGAATTCAAATACTTGGGAATATACATTAGCAAATCTGAAAAAGACTTCCTGACCCTGAATCTAAACCCACAGCTGGCGAGACTATGAGAGGATGTTGCCCATAGGCGGCGGCTCCCAGTCTCATTAATGGGCCGGGCGGTGCTATTCAAAATGATGACAGACCCCGGCCTACTTTATGTGCTGCAAAACACGCCGTACCAGATCCCCAAGAGAGCTCCGAAGCCTGCTGTGGGAAGGGGGGATTCCATGCATTGCATTAAGAAAACTTCAACAGGGAGTTTATGAGGGTGAGCTAGCGATACCCGACTTTAAGAGTTACTATTTGGCGTCTCAATTGGTCAACGTCAATGACTGGGCTTTCTCACCTGTGACAGAACCGGCGTACCGTGTAGATAGGCAGGCTATGGGGAACGGGGGCTATCAAACTGCCTTATATCATAAAAAAGCCAAGAAATTATACCCACCGCACACATTGATGGTGAAACGAGCCTGGTGGCAGGCCACGAGAAGACTAGGGTGGGAAGCAACACTGACCGAACAGACCCCATTGTGGGAAAGTGACATGCTAAGAGAAGTGGGACAGTTGCGCTGGTTTCAAAAATGGAGCCTAATAGGTGTGGAGCGACTGGGGGACATATGGAAAAAGAGGACAATGGTTAAGTTTGAAGAGTTGCAGATGGAGTACCAGCTAGCGGAGTCAGAGAGATTTTGTTATCTCCAGCTCAGACATGCCCTGAGAAGACACATAGCAGAAGGGGAAATGTTGCTGGAATACTCCCCATTGGAGAACAGGTTACTGTTAGACACAATGATAGATAAAACAGGGTCCCTCACTTACCGGAAGATCATGAATAACTTCCCGGGCCCTTTAGTCCCTCTCAGAAAGGCGTGGGAGTCAGATCTCGGACTCCTGGAGGATGAGGACTGGAGGGAAGCCATTCAAAGTCCTAGGGAGATCGCCATAAGGTCAAGGTTCCGGCTGGTGCAGCTTCGTATCCGGCACAGGTCATATGCTCCTAGAACACTCCAGTACCGGCTGCGCCAGAGCGACTCGGATCACTGTATCAGGGGATGCAAAGAAGAAGGATCCTTCTTTCACATACTCTGGGCCTGTCCTGCAATACAGCGGTACTGGAGCGGGGTGACTCGGACTATGGCAGAGGTAGTGGGGCAACAAGTCCCAATGGACGCAAGGTGGCACCTACTGGGAGTGACTGGGGAAATCAAATGGCCCACACATACCAAGATATGGCTAATGCTGGCGGCAGGAGTGGCTAAAAGAAATATTGCTAGACACTGGGGAAGTGCAGTTCCTCCAAGAATCAATGACTGGAGGACTGACCTAGACTGGTGCCAACAAACAGAAAAACGGTTTATCAGAGTAGAGGATGCCCAGCAAAATGGGAAAAGATCTGGTCAGCATGAGAAACATATAGGGCTGGAACGGGGTGAACTCTAGAGGGGGTAAGCTAAACACAAAGAGGACCAAGGAATGACAGGCTGCAATGAATGAAAGTATGTAATGTGCTAATACCTGTGTTATGCACCTGACTGATATTACCCTGTGTCCAGATTCTTGAGATGGTGTACCAACTTTTGTTTAATAAAAAGAGGTTTAAAAAAAAAGTGTGCATTATTTTATATGTAGTTACCTCAAGTTGAAAGACCAACGAAATAGTTACAGAATATTTTATTCTTTTTAGCCACACCTTTGAACCCACCCCTTGGGCGCTGACCCCACCCCCATTGCACTCAGGATCACAGTTCCCATACTTGTTTTAAAAAAAAAAAAAATTATTTATTGGTATTTCAAAAAACAGTAACAGTTACAACAACTCGGTCAGAGAAGCAGTTCAGTTACACTTGCATTGCTCAAGCAGTTGGCGGTTACAGATATATATAGTGTGCTCATACTATATCCAGATGCACAAGGTGTGACATAGGGGTGAGACAGGCAGGACCCAGCATAGACAGTTAGTCAATCCAACCCAATACGGGGTGAGGGGACACCAGACCGGCCATCCTACTATTTATAGTCTATACACAGAAAGGTTGTAGACCACAGAGTAAACATAGACAGTCCAACACTAAACCTCCAGTCTCTCATTACGTGTCCACGGCTGCTGCTTGCTCCAGAGCCTCATCCCTCAAAACTTGTAATGAGCGAGCCCAGTCGAGAAACGGGGCCCAAATATCCTTTGGTCTGGACGCTGATGGCATCATTTCCCAGAAGGTCGACAGCTGTGTATGACTAAATGCAACAACTTGTACCCAGGCTGCCACCGTGGGGGCCCTCTTCTTCCCCCAAGACATGGCTACCCTGTGTTTAGCCAACAACAACATCAATGCATGTAGCTTACGCGTAGCTGCCTCCGTATCTTTCACGTAACCCAGTATGGCGATAAGTGGTACAGGCTCGGGAGAGGTGCCTATTATGTCGTGAATTTTACTGAAAATGTCTGACCAGAAGGCCGCCAAAGGTGGGCAGCTCCATGCCATGTGTATGAAGGTAGCTGGTGTGTGGCCACAGCGCCAGCATCTGTCATCTCCCCTGAGACCCATGCGATATTCCTGAACTGGGGTTCTGTAAAAGCGGTGAATGTATTTAAAATGGATCAATCGCAACTTATAATTAGGGGACAGCTCAGTGAGCTAATTGCAGCAGAATGCCCACTGATCCTCCGTGATTTGGGTAGTGAGCTCCGAGTTCCAGCTCTTTAGGGATTTCGGCCTTATCAGGGGTGCAGTGTTTTGCATGTTATTGTATAGACGGGTTATGAGCCTGCGAGAGGAAGGAGTCTGAAGAACATTTTCAAGCGCCAGCAGCGTGGGCGGGGGCGCCGGAAAAGTAGTGTGTATTTGCCTGTAAGTTGCCCGAAGTTTGTAGTATAAGAATAGTTCAGAGAAATTCCCGGCCCTTCCCTCCGGTGTCGTCGGCAGGGATCTGAAAACCTCCTCGGAATATAGATCCGCAAAGGTGTGAAGCCCTAAAGACTTCGCTGCCAGCCGACTTGCTCCCTCGTTCATTGCAGGGATCATGGGGTTGTGCGCTAGAGGGACAGAAGGAGCATACAGTATTTGCATCTGGGCTCTATTGCGCAGTCGTTCCCACGTCCAGCGCAAGGTCTCGACCGTGTCGATCCCATCCCGCGGTCTCGTATATGGTTGGTAAAATGCTACCTGAAGTGGGACTGGAGCCGCAATGTCCAGTTCAACCGCCATGTGCGGTTGAAACGGGGCGGGGTGCACCCAGTGATGTAAGAATTGGGCCTGTGCGCAGTAGGCGTATAGTGGTATGTCTGGGGCACCCATCCCGCCCTGAGTTAATGGCAGTGTCAGAAGCTCCCATGTCATCCGCGCTTGCTTCCCCGCCCATACCAAGGATATTAGTAGAGTGCGGATTGTTTTAAAAAATGCCTGAGTGAGGGGCACTGGGATATTTACAAATAAGTACAAGAATTTGGGTAAAACCACCATCTTGGCTATGGCAATCCTTCCTGCCAAGGAGAGTGGCAGCTTAGCCCAGGCATTCACTTTCTCTTCCAGCCACGCTACAGCCCGCCCAAAGTTCATGTTCCAAATTTCTTGTTCATCCCTGCTTAGCCAGATCCCCAAATATTTCACTGGGCCAACTGCCCAGTTAAGAGGGTACTCTACTGGAAATGGGGCTGTACTGTCTGTGAGCGGGAAAAGTGTAGACTTGGCCCAATTTATAGATACACCAGATAGCCCCCCGAATTTGATCAATTCCCTGAGAATAGGAGCAGTGTTAACGGCGGGGTTCGAAATATAAAGTGTAATGTCGTCCGCATAAAGCGAGACTAGCAGACCTCTCGTGCTAATGCCCTGCCCTTTGGCTGCATGATGCTGTCTCAACCTGGCCGCCAGCGGCTCCATCACAATAGCAAACAGGAGCGGGGAGAGAGGGCAGACCTGCCGAGTTCCCCGAGTGATGGAGAAGGGTTGTGATATAATACCATTCATGCGGATTCTAGCAGTCGGCTCCATGTAAAGTAGACGTATAAGGCCTATGTACAAAGGACTAAACCCCATTCTCTCTAGTATATCAAATAAATACGTCCACTCTAGCGTATCAAACGCTTTCATGGCGTCAAGTAGTACAGCGACTGCCTGGAATTGAGGGTGCAGGTAGTGGAGCACCGTGAAAAAGGTGCGGAGGTTGTGGGATGTAGACCTCCCTGGGATGAAACCCGACTGGTCCGGTCGGGCTATCGGAGGGAGTAAAGGCTGAAGGCTGCCTGCAATCAGTTTGGCGAAAATTTTAGCATCTACATTAATTAATGAGAGAGGTCTGTAAGAGTCTACTTCATTGTTGCTTTTCCCTGGTTTAAGTAACATTATAATCATGGCTTCACGCATGGATGGCGGTAGAATACCCGAAGTCTGAGCCTCTTCATAAACTGCTTACAAATGTGGGGCCAGTTCAGACGCATACGCTTTGTAGAAAGCGGTGGTTAGCCCATCAGGGCCCGGGGCCTTGTCTAGCGGTAGGCTGCGTATTGTCTGGGCTATGTCTTCGACTGAAAACGGCACATCTAAATATTCCCTATGTCCCCTCCCCAACCATAGAAGCTCCAGGGATTCCAGAAACGGCTGAAGTTCCTCAGGTACTGCATTATGTGTGGCCTTATAAAGCTTAGCATAGAATTGTTTAAAACGTTCTACGATATCCTGTGGTCCTCTGATCAGGGTGTTGTCCTCTTCCAGAACCTCAGTCACATACGTGGCGGTGCGGGGCTTTCTGAGTATAATTGCAAGTGTTCTGCCCGGCCTATCCTCCTCTCCATATTGTCTAGCTTGTGCATGTTTGCCCATGAACTTCACCTCCCTCTGTGCTTCCTCTTCAAATTCAGTGATTGCCTCTTTTATGGAAGCCAGGAGTGTCACATCATTCGTGGTGAAATACTGGGATTCAAGGTTCCTAATATGTGTCTCAAGGGAGGAGAGAGTACCCCTTATAGCCTTAAGGACCCCAGCTTGACGTGCTATACATTTCCCTCTTATGACCACCTTGAAGGCCTCCCACAGGGAAGCCTGAGTCGTAACTGAGCCGGTGTTAAGAGAAAAGTATTCCTCAATATCACCTCGTATTTCTTCCTTAAAGGCCTCGTCCAGTAAGGCACCATGGGGAAGCCTCCAACTGAACATTCTATGGGGTGTATTGGGTACTAGCAACCATAGTAGACATGGTGCATGGTCTGATAGTGTTCTGGGGAGATGAACAACTTCCAGTGCCCACATTTCTACGTCACGTGATACTAGCCAAAAATCTAATCTTGACCAGGCGCTGTGGTGTACAGATATACAAGTGCCCTCTGCCATATTTGGGTTGCGCCTATGCCAAATATCAGATAGGTTACTGTCTGAGATGATAGCATTTAGAGTGGCACTGGAATTGGGATGAAGTGTGCGGGATACCCCCTTCCTGTCAGTAGCATCATTTAACACTGTATTAAAGTCTCCTCCCCATATTATGGTGTCACATCCCATAGTTTGGATCTTTGCCCACATAGTCTGGAAGAACTCTGGGCTGTCCGTATTCGGCCCATATATCGCAGCAAGAGTTATCGCCACACCAGCCAGTACCCCCAGCAAAATCACGTAGCGGCCGTCTGGATCTATATGAGATTCCGACATCATCCAATCTAAACCCTGTCGTATGAGGATCGCCACCCCCGCGAATAATTAGAATAGATGGAAGAGTAAACAAGCCCCCAGCGTCTGTGTTGCAGCCTAGTAGGAGGAGTGCTATTTAAGTGTGTTTCCTGTAAAAAACATACATCTATGTGATGTCTCAGTAGGTAGGCATGAACCAGTCTGCTTTTTCTGTGGTCGTTTAGACCGCGGATGTTCCAGGTTAAGAAATTGAAGGACGTTATACTGGTCTAGTTGGCCAACAGATGAACGCCTGATGATGGATACCTGGAGTGTTCCCCCCCATAGTCGCCCCCCAATTCTTAATGGCATTAGTCACTGCTCTAGCCCTATGAAGGCCCCACATGTGATTCTTTTGCGCATCTTGAGCATACATATCTTGTTCGCGGTATTGCTTCGCTGTCTTGACCGTAACTACAACGTTACCCTCCTCCAACCCCCCAAACAGGTTGTGTACTATTACCCACCCTAACTAACAAGTTAAACATTTGCTTCTGCGATAGAAACGAAGCGTGGTTGGGAGCTCTCCCTGGGGGGCGTGGGGTCGCCGGCATTCTACCCTGCCCGAAGACGGGGTGGTCGGGACTTTAGTGAGAGAGCCATTAACTTAGGATTACCAGTGTCAGACGTGGTCTGCAAACCAGTCAGAGGAGTGCCCGCATTACTGTTCCATCCGAGACACCCGCACATCCACTGCGCCCCACATTTGCAAAAGTAACAATGGGCGCAGTAGAGGTATAAACAACTGGTCGCCAATACGACCGGGAGTCAATCATTGTCACTTAACCCAGCTTTCGAGTTGGGTCCAGTCGCAGTTTTTCCGCTGCCCTTCTTCCCTCCTACATGTTTGGCGAACTTCAGGGTGGATTTTGCATCTGTGAAGTAGTGCACCGTACCATCACAAGTCACCTTCAGTTTAGCCGGGTACAGTAGGGCGTATGGGATCTTAGCCTGGAGGAGAATACGTTTTGCAGGTAGAAAATCTCTGCGGGCCGCCTGCACCGCCGGTGTGAAGTCAGGATAGAACGAAATGTTGTTTCCTTTGTAATTGATATTTCCCTGCTCCCTGGCCAGCCTCAGAATAGCGTCTCGGTCTTGATAGTTCATTATCCGAGCAAGGATAGGTCTAGGCATGGCTCCGACTGGGGGCCTACGACCCAGCACAGGGTGGGCTCTCTCGACAGCGAAGACCGCGGATAAACCAGGGTTAAACAGCTCGCGTAATAGCTCGTCAACATAAGTTTCCATCTTGGAGATGGCAGTTGTCTCAGGGATCCCCGTAATCTGTAGGTTATTTCGGCGAGACCTGGCCTCCAAATCCTCATTCTTCGCCCTGATGAGAGTAAGCACATTGTCCATTTGCAGCAGCTGCTCTTTTGTCTCAACCTGAAACTCGTGTTGGTCAGTGCTGCGATTTTCTAACTGGTCCAGACGGTTCTCGTGCACATCCACCTGCTTTTTTACTTGATCCAGTTGCGAAGTGAGGACATCTAGGGGTATATTCACAAGAATGTGTGATAACTACCGCAAGAGTAGCATAACGCAACTTTCAATATCGCAGCCTATCGCGGGAAAATAGCCCCGTGTCAACGTGGAATT
Organism: Calotriton arnoldi; assembly: GCA_963921515.1. Taxonomy (NCBI): domain Eukaryota; kingdom Metazoa; phylum Chordata; class Amphibia; order Caudata; family Salamandridae; genus Calotriton; species Calotriton arnoldi. Next base: position 744,755 of record CAWUFW010008809.1, on the reverse strand, counting down.
CACAACAAGGCGGTAGCATGCGATAGTCACCAGATAACGCGTCAAATGTCAGCGTGAAAATCAACGCCACGCCGAAAAAATACGAAACGCAAACGCGAGAAATCATGCGATGAGGCCAATCGCGGTACAAAAAGTAGCGAAAAGCAGCCACGGGCCTGAAAATCCCACGCGTCTGGCTGGAAATTGCACCATAAAAACCACAGAAACAACACACCAGAAAGAAGTCAAAGCACGTAGCAACATGGATGCACCCTGACCCAGCGCAGAGGTCAACGCGAACCCCACAACCCCCACAGACCACCAGCAAGGAACAACGGGGTCGGGGAAGGCCAAGGAGAAAAGGGAGAGGAAGACGGGCTGCAGACCGCAGGAAAACAAGACCAGCGTCACGGAGGTGACAGAACACTACCAACAACTGACCCACAAGCAGACCACCTGGAATGCAGTCGGAGTGCCGAGGAGGCCAATCCAGGAGGCCAAGAGGCGCCGGCAGGACGTGACAACCTAAATCAGGTACAAACCCGCTGCCAACAGGAAGGCAGCAACGGCGACAGGAGGTGGCAGTCCTGCGCCACAGGAGGAGCTGGAGGAAACCCAGGCCACAGTCATCAGTGTGGAGACGGTGCAAGGAGGTGGGAGTACGGACACAGCTCGACAGGACCCGACACAGCAACAACAGGGTGAGGATCCAACAGGGACTGGGGGGACGGGGGGTGATGGGCACAATGGCACACATGCACAACGAGGTGTAGCACACTGCACACCCACAATTACCCAGGGACATGTCCCCCATCCCCGTGGCACACTGCAGCACACACACACAGCAATCACAGCACATACCATGAAAATGTGGCACAAAGTGCAACACCCACATTGCAGAACAGGGGACACAACTGGGTCCGCCCAGGCGCAGAAACAGAACAATCACATTGGACAGAGCAGGGAACTGTGAGATGCATATCTACGGCTACAACCCCACATCAGCCATGTAGGCCAAATGTACACTGTCCCAACTCAAATAGCCACCACCGCCCAAACAGTCACAATGTACATTGTCACACAGTCTGCATGTCGACAAGAACAAGGCGCCAACACAATGCCAACATGCACCTCCCCTTCACAATGCAGAGGGACAAACAACACCTCCAGCAGGTCAGAACAGACAACCCATCAGTGATGCCCGAGACGAACACCACACCTTCGACACTGATGCCCTACAACAGCCCATGGACATCCCACACAAACCACCACCAGGACCAGGGCAGACAAGCTACTCAGAGGAGAACCCAGCCCCTCAACAGACCACACAGCATGAAGCACCCGCAATCACGGCTGGCTCACAACACTTCACCGACCCACACTTGGCACCCCAATGCCAGGTGTCAGAACGCCAAAAGGAGGTGGCCCAACAGGTGCAGGTATTGCCGAACCCATGGAATGCGAACTAGAACACATACGTGGGTGTCCAATACCTTTCAGGGACCACCTACTCCCCACAAAGGAGACCCACACTGCCATAGAGACACATGCAGATGCACATACCCAGTACAGAACCACGCCCAGGGGCATGCACATATCAGTCACACACCCACGTTGGCTCTGCGTATGACGGCACAGGCCACTCCCCTTACGAATTGAGTGGGTGACGACAAAGCTACATGTCCAGGTTCTAGCACGCTGCCTGCGGTGACATGTCTGCGTCCGCTGTACACAGCACAATGTAATGTCGTAGGGCCCAGGGCCCCCATGCATACAAGACCACAGGGACACATGAACATATCATGTTGAACTGGCTACGGGCACATGTGCCCGGCCCCTTTATTGGCAGGGCCACATGTACAGTGACGCCTGTGCTGGATGTGTGTGGGGTGAGTATAAGCCAGCCCGCACAGAGTGCTTGGTGCTGGCAACAACCTGAACAGTGGACACCAGTGTAATGGAAACAGAAAACACCAGCATAACAGAGTCAACTGCAGAGCAACATGGAGGGATCCGGAGTAAGGACAGAGGTCACCCAATATTCAGTCAGGAGGTTCCGTGAATTGCAGTGCACTGAGGTAGGGGCACTAGAGAAGAGCGCGCTCATGTGAGGAAATTGCTAGGATTGTGTCCCTTCGGGTTAGTCCTGATGCAGATGCAGTGGGGTGTGTTACACCTGCATCAACTTCCTCATCAACGTCCCAGGTCTCCCACACTGCCTGAGGTGACAGTTGCGTCCGCAGTCCACAGCGCAATACCCAGTAATAGATCCGGGTGTGTAGCTTGACTACCACCACCAGTCTGCATTCCTGCCTTGGGGCTGTTGCCTCCTGCCTTCCCATTGTCTGTGCCTTCTCCCGTCCGCACACTTGACACATCTTCCTCATCATAGTCCCAGGTCTTCCCACTGCATGAGGTGACATTGCTGCGCAACCTCACAACAGCACAAAACTCAATCAGTGACGGACAATGGCTTCCGGTGCACTGAGTCACTGGCACCTGGAGTGCTGAGCAGGGTATCAGGCCGATGATGGCATCCACGACAGGTCTGAGCAACTCCGCAGGTCTGTCAGGACCACCGTTTCGACTATGGCAGATGGCGGTTGGAGGTGGTTCTTGCGGTGGTGGTGTGTGCCTCCTGCGGTGATGCGACGTCCGGGCCGGTCAGGACTAGATGCTATGTGTGGGCCCTGGTGGCCCGCAGTTGAGGCCGGAGGCTGCGGACAGCGCAGGGCCACAGACACATGGTGTTGATGACCCCAAGACCATCGCTTCAGAGGCCATTCAATGTCTCAGAAGAAGGGGTCCCAGACCTGACAAGCACAGAGTTAGTGGCCCCGGATGCACTGCGGCCGGCACAGGCACCCAGCCACGGGACGGTGACTTGCAGTGCAGTCAGAGGGGCCATGCGACCTGAGCGGGTCCCCATCAATGTCCGAGGTGTATGTTGCGGAGTGTTGCGGGGACAGTGGAAGGTGTCCTCCAGGGCATGATGCGGAAGGTCTGATGTTATCTGGAAGCAGCAAATGGAGGAGTGGAAGCGCAACCCTCGTTTTCACCAACAATTCGGTATCAGCTACATGAGGATGAAAACTAGCCCCTAGTCCATAGACTCAAACGCCACCAATGTACGACCAGTGAGTGTCCATGAATGTCGGGGAACACACTTAGTGGCACAGATGCTGAGAGGGGATGCAGTCTGCGATGATGCCGGTACACAGATGTGAACTCCAACATTGCCAAATCAAGACTCTGTGACCTACTGGACCGCAGTGTAGGCCGGAGGCAGCGGTCAGCAGTGGCCCACAGCCATGTGTTGTTGGCTCGCGAGGCACAGAGTTAGTGACACAGTGGCAGTTGTCGGTAGTGTTCAATCACTTCCGTAACGATGATCCTGTTCCCTCCGGACTGCAACCCGTCTTCCTCTTACGCCTCTCCGTGCGTGCGATGATATGTATTCTGCCTTTTGAATTACCGATGTTCAGTTCCAAATCTGTGATCCCACTCGTGCGAAGCGTAGGCCCAGGGCAGTGGTCCGCGTAGGCCCACAGACACGTGTGGTTGTGATGCCATGCACAGACTTGTTGGCACCACATCGAAGGGAGTATAGTGAATTGTTCTCTGCCTTAAATGATGTTCACTGCCATGGTGTAATCAAGACTCAGTTCCAAATGTGTGACCTCCCTGACCGTGGTGTAGGCCTGAGGCAGCGGTCAGCACGGCCCATTCACCTAGTGTCGCCGGCATAGGTTGGATGGCCCCACCGGCCTGCATTGTTCAGGTTCAGTGGCACCACGTGTAGCCGGCTGGCAATGAACAGGGTTAGTGGCACCACGTGTAGCCGGCTGGCGTTGGACAGGGTTAGTGGCACCACGTGTCGCAAGATGCTCATATGGAACTATGCCTCACTGATCGGGGGGTCTGGTGCTGTGGCCGCTGGCCGGGATTTGGGGTCACTGCCATTCATGACTCAGGACACAGTTTCACATATGGGACCTACTGGTCCGAGGAGTAGGCCGAAGGCAGCAGTGGAGTACGTCAACGAAAAGGGAATAAAGCGGGCCTGTGTCGTGGAGGCCGTGATGGTCTGAGGTGAATGCCAAGGTCGCGGGACTCGGGCTTGGAGCTTGCGCTGGCACGTGGTGGGCCCTCCTTGGCACACGCCGGTGTTGGCAGGTGATCAGTGTGGCCTGGCTGCGCAGGGGCGGGCCTGACGGGTTCGTGGTCCAGCGTGCCGGGGTCCGGCAGGCGCACAGCATCGCAGGCAACTGCGCTCATGAGAACGGCGTCGGCCTCGTGGCGGGGTGGGAGGCGCCGCCTTGGCAGAGACGTGGGGCTTTCCGGGAGAGGACCACGCCCAGGCCTACGTGCTTTTTATTCACACCCCTACGCTGGCGTGGCCTACGCCGGGCCATCCCACTCCGGTGACGCTTAGGGGGTGGAGTCACAGGCAACATTTCCGCATGTTCCCCCACTGGCTGGGGTGGCATGGTTGCGTCCACTGTCCACTGCACTCCATACGCCAGAGGTGTATGTCGCCATGGATATGGGTGTGTTCTGCATACTGCGGTCTGTCCAGCACATCTCCGCCACTCTTGGCATTGTGTGCTTTCCCGATCATAGCTCTACTGCATCCTTCACACATGCCTGGTTGCCACCTCTACCCACATTCGGCTATTATGTGGCTGAGGTGCCATGCCGTTGATGGCTCATGTTCAGGGCTTGCCCAGGTTACCATTGTAAGTTGTTCTGTCGTGTCTGGTGGGTGGTCATGTTGTTGTGCATGTTGGTTGTGATTTTGTGGCGTGTGCATTGCCAGAGTTGTGAGTTGCATGGTTGTGGAGTTGAGGTGGCATGGTTGTGGAGTTGAGGTGTGTGGGGTGTGGGGTGTTCATTTCGGACTTGCCAAGGGGTGTGCATTTCCCTTTTTGCCATCCTGGGAACGCTGGTTGATGATGGGCTGTCGGAGGATGAAGGTATCATGCACACTGGCTGTGTATTTGAAGGCGACATTGTTGGGGGTTACACGGTGTTCTGTTGTTGCCTGCACATTGATGTGAGACGTGTGCTTCCTGTTGAGGTGATTGTGTGCTGTGTCACCAGTGGGCACAGGTAGTACATGTGTGCTGTGGATTGCCCCCAACACGTGCGTGCATCCTGCTATGGCGTATGGTCCTTGCTTGGTCTCCAGCGGATCCTGCACATTGTGTTGTACGTATGGGGACTGGGGTACCAGGGTGATGGTGATGTCCAGGACAGGTGCGGGGGACTTGGATGTGGCTGGCTGTGTGACTCCTACGACTCTGGCGGGTGTTGTTTGGGGGGTACCAGGAGCCAACAGGTGCAGCCAAGCCATCAGCTTTGTGTGGGGTGGGATGTTGGTTGTCTGCTGTGTTGGTGCCGTAGGCCTGTTAGGCGATGATGGTCAGGAGGCGTAGGATGGTTGTCCCTTTCAGCCTGTAGTGGACGGTGACATTGTCAGATGTTGGGTCTGTGCGGCTGGTACGTTTCCTGGGGTTCCGCTGTCTTTGTCTGCACTGCGTCTGTGGTGGTCCGGGGGGGGGGGGTGTTCCGGGTGTGGTTTGGGGTCCTGGGGTGGTGGAGGTGGGTGTTGTGGCCCTCTTGGGTGTCCGGGCCGCATGATGGGTGGCTCCATGGCATCTGTTGCCCTTCGGACGTGGCCCTGGGCTGTGCACCCTTTTGTGGTGCTGGCTGCCGTCCGACTTTACACCAGGTCAGAGCAGCTGTAAATTTCCTGGTGCTAACGTGCCTTATCACCTGTTTTGTGTTTTTATCGCCGATGTGGCTGGTCGTTGTGAATGTTGAGGTGTGCTGTTGTCTCGGCTTTTGGCACGGGAACCCCTACTCTGCATCTCATTAGCGATATTTGCGGGGGTCCTCTGTGGCGATGTTTTTTGCAGCTGATATCACGGGTAAACTGGTGCGGTGGGCTGTTAACACCGGCTTGTGAATGGGGAGGTAAATTTATCACGACTTTGGCTGCGATAAAGTGCAGTTAATTTGGCGATAGCTCCTTGTGAATATGCCCCCTAGTTTAGTGTCTATGGTTTTCAGGCTTGAGCGCATTTCCAACAACAGTGATCTGAGGTCCTCACCTTGATCGTCTGATTGTTCACTTGGTGGCCTGTCAGAATTTCCTTCTGATTCTGAGTCCATCAGCCTGGTTTGCCTTTTGTTCATTGGGTTAATTTGGGTTGCTTCTCGTCATGCTTTCCCATAATTGTATGTAGGATAGCAGGGGATCCCGCAAAAGGAAACCTCAGCGGCAGTTGGAGCGAGCTAAATATTCCCACAGCGTTATTTGCAGTGTCTGGAGGCAGAACCCAGCGCGTCGCAAGCACCCCTCACGCCGCACACCAGCAGGCCAGCAGTGTCTTCATGCGCCCTGTGCCGTCGCCGCATTCAGGGGTCACTGCCACCAGGGAATAGTACACTGTGCTTGTGGAAAATTACGGTTGTATTTGCAGACAAATGGGAAGGCACTCTCTATATGAGGAGATATCACATCCTCATTGCTGCGTGTGCGTGGCGATAAAGCACGAGTGTAGTCACAGGCGGTATAGGCCAAGTGTAGCGGTCCTAATTCCCCAGGTATTGGCCTCTAAACGCTGCGGGCTCCGGCGCGGCAATCACACCCCAGCAAGACGAAGGCACGCGTCCTACACCCTCCTTATCTGCTAAAGGGTGGCTGAGTCCACAGGGCGGCCTAGAAAGCAGATCAAAGTCCAAACGTCGGACACGCAGGCGGGCCCAGCAGACAGTGGATCGCCAACAGATCCCAATCACCAGCGCTCTTGCCACACGTGGACCGACGAACACACCAACAGCCCAGATAGTGTCACACTCGAGGTTGAAGCCTCCCACGGGCACACACAGGTCCGCTCCTCACCTTCCGTTGCTCTGCGTCCACCGCGGTGGGCCAGTGGTGAAGCACAGTATTCCCAGCCTCCAGGCAGCCACTGTGCGGCCGCCTCCGCTCGCTCCTGGGTGTCGGGTGTGCGTGCCCGATGTCACCTCCAGCGGGGCCTCGCTTAGAGAGGATCCTCACTCAGGATGGCGGCCAGGCACCGACCCGGACCATGGGCTCAGCCAACAGAGTGAAGGGCAGCAATTCGGCAGCCCCACGAAGTCCCCAGCCCTCAGCTGCTTCCTCGAGCCGCGGGCGTTGGAAAACTGTAGCAGCGACTCCGCTCGACCCCGGGAGGCAGTACCCATCCGCCCGGCCTCCGGGGAGCAGGGCCTGTATTGTGGCAAGCCGGCCGATCGCCGCCGGCCTTCTCCTCGATTTTGGCTGGCTTTGGTGGCAAGAAGCGGCTCATTCACCGCACCTCACCTCAGGTAATGCTCTGGCGCAGTTTGTAGGTGATGATGGCTCTCCTGCACCACGGATATTTTAAGGATTATAGCCTGGCCGGCAGAGCGCGCTCAGCAAGCGGCCATCTTGCAGCGCGGTTAGACCACTCTGGTTGAAGTGCATTAAAAATGAGAAATGGGTGAGCCACTGAAAGCTAGAGCCAGAAGCCTGGCTTGGGCTGAGCTTGAAGTCCTCTTGTGGCCTCCAGCCCAACTTTCATGTGGCCTCTGCCTGCCATCCATGCTCTAACCTCCTGCACCAAGAATTAGCAATGTACATCAAACTTTTGACGTGGAACAGGAGGCAGAAAGAGATGCACATATAGTAGCTGAATTGCACACAGTGAAACCAGAAATCCTGGGACCAATCTTAACTTCCCCACTTGACCAATCTGTGTGATCCTAGACAACACTTTGTCTTTTTTTCATTATCACATCACTTCAAATAGATGGGTGCAGGATGTGCACTGTGTAAAATCCTCTTCTGTTTGATTTAGTAGATTGTTATGTTGCTCTACATATGGTAAAAGAATTCAAAAGAAGCTCTTGATACTACATATATAAATATACATAGGCATATCTATATATATCTATATACATATATATACATAGATATCTGTATATAAGTTTGTCTCTAGTTCACTTATTGCATTGTCCTCTGGGCTTGCGGACAAGAATGTTTCTAGGTTCATGTTTAAAAACTATCACTTTCAGTAAATGCATCTCAAATTTCAAATCAGATGTACTAAGGCGACACGTTTCTGCATGTTACAGAAATTCCTGCATGTTACAGAATTTTTTTTTTTTAATTTTAAAGAGACCTAGGGCCAGATGTGCTACACATTTTACTGGTTGCAAATGGCCCATTGGGCTTTTGCGACCAGTAAAATAATTTTTCGATGTACAAACCCTATTTTGCATGTCGGTAACCTATTACCGACTTGCAAAATAGGGTTTGCGAGTCTCTCTTAGGATGGGGCGTGCCAAGGGCATCCCTTTATAATAGCGAGTTGCAGGGGGTTGTACAACTGTTTTGCGATTGGAATGTGGTGGCAAAACAATCGCCGTCTACCACCTACTTCATGTTGGTGGTAAGCCAGTCGCAAACAGGAAGGGGTCCCCAGGGGACCTCTTCCCCTTTGTGAATGGTAGCGAAAATGTTTTTTAAGAGCAGCAGTGGTCCCATGGACCACTGCTTAACCTTAAAAAATTAAACAAACGTTTCGTTTTTTAAAAAAAAATGCACATTGGCTTTAATTTTAAAAAAAAGTTGCTTTATTTAAAAGCAAGCACAGACATGGTGGTCTTCTGTCCCCAGAAGGCCACCATCCCTGTGTTATTGCCCATTCCCAATGGCATGTCCATTGCAACACCATTGGGAATCACTAATGTGTCTGAGACACGTTAGTACATTTCATTTTGCGAGTCTCTAATTGCATGTCGCAAACAAAATCGCAATTCGAGACTCACAAAATACAATGTCTAAGAGATTTCATCAAATATTTACACGTTGTTAGTTGCAGTAATTTACATCACAAGTATTTTCATGGCTTGTCTTGGCTTGTGCATGGGCTCTTAAAGAAAAGAAAGACCCTTGTAGAAATGATCCCAGTGCCGCTCTTCGCAGCCACCCGTCTGTTATGAGCCTGGTTCCACGCTACTTGCGCATGCCCAAAATGGCACACTGAAAAATGTTTCAGAGTGGTTCTCGTGCTTGCATCTAGCTGCAACTGCTGGCATGTTTGGACGAAAGGATCTTCAGTGCTTTGGGGGAGTTGTGAGAACTGGGTGTGGCTCCTATATTTCACAATACAAAAGCAGAAAGTTATTCTCCATCGTTACTGAAGAACTTTAATGTCACAGGAACAACGGGTACTTCAATTACAGTGTATAATTGAAGTGCAGAGCTTTGTTGTGTTAACCATGATGCAAATGTTTTTCCATTGGACTTACTGTCCCTTTTGTAGAGGGCAAGCTGCCTCTCCCTGGGATTTTATCAGTATTACCTGCATAGGCGTCACATTTCAGAGTAACAGAAGTTCATTCATACAACAATCAAAGCACTCCTGCCTGCTGACAAAAGATATTTGGATTGTGATTTAAGTTGTCTGCCTAGGTACTTGGAGATGTACATATGGGTTCCAGAGTAGCGTGCTACTCGCCAACAAAGCGCTTCAACACCCCATCAGGGGTAACAGGCGCTATATGAATGCAAACCTTTCTCCCCCTTCTATCCTTCTCACTCCAAATAACTGACTAATATCCACCACTCAAATTACTTTCATATTTCACCATACTAATTCACCACTAATCCTTTAAGGGTTTCCGGAGTAGCGTGCTACTCGCCAAAAAAAGCGATTCAACACCCCATCAGGGGTTAGAAGCGCTATATAAATACAAACCTTCTTTCCTCTTCTATCCTTCTGCTATCCTTCCAAATCCAAATAACTGACTAACATATCCACCACTTAAAATGTACTTGCATGTTTCACTATACTAATTCAACACTAATCCTCTATGGGTCCCAGAGTAGCGTGCTACTCGCCGAAAAAGCGCTTCGACGCCTCGTCAGGGGTAGTAAGCGCTATACAAATGCAATTACAATACAATACAATACAATACAATAAGGCAGGGCGTCACTGAGGCCCATTGGAAGATTGCACTGCATCCAGTGTGTTGGAATTTGGATTACTGGTTGAGGGGGTGAAACCCTACTGAAACAGCAGTCACAATTTCTGTCAGGATGAAGTTGCAAGCAAACCCCAAGTTAACTTGTGGTTAACCCTATGGTAGTCTGGCACAAAGCAGTCAGGCTTAACTTAGAGGCAATGTGTAATGTATTTCTGCAGCACTTCATACAGTAATAAAGTGCAAAAACACAACATGAAAAATCTTTAGAAAGAAAGAGCAAAATGTTATAAAATATTTGACACCAAAACAATGAAAATCCAGTAGGTAGAACTGGAGATATGCAGTTTTTAGGTTTTAAGTAACAATAGTGCCTAGAAGCACAAAGCGCCAACTGTGGCTATCTGGTCATGACAGACCAGGTCAAAGTTACAAGTTCAGGCCGACCACTGTGGAGCATGGGCCATATACAGGGACCAGTTAGGTCCGCTTAAATCCTGGTTGTGGAGCGTTGCGAGATCCCGCATCGAGGAGCGTCATGCAGCGGCAGTTACGAGAAGCTGCGAGGCTGCAATGCAGAGTCCTGCATCATTGTTGTGGATGCCATTGGCGAGGGACTTGTGATGCGGAAGCCTGTGTCAAGGATGCGTCATGCAGCAGCAGTTCCGTAGAGAATGTGGGCAGTTCTTAAGCTGCGCTGCGAGGAGATGCATTGTGCTGCATTGGTTCTGCCCATAGGACCCCAGCTGGGGTGGCAGAGCACCTTCAGGCCCACTTCCAAGGTTCCAGGGCTAGGGTGGCACCACTTGGGGGGCAAGACTCACAGCAGACTTAGTTCAGGTGCTGGGTTCAAGGTTGTTGGAGCCTTTTCTGTCCCTGTGGCTCTGATCAGGAGGCCAGCCAACTAGCCCTTGCAGTCACTCTGGCTGTCCTGGGATCAAAATGCAAGTCCAGCTTTCACACAGGCAGCAGGGCAACAGAGTAGCAGTCCTTATTGCAGAGCAGCAAAGCAATCCTTCTGAGTCCTCCACAGGGCCAGAGGTGCACTGAAGAGTTGAGTCTGAGGACCTAATATTTATACCAGGTGCACACTTTGAATTAGGAGAAGGTTCTGGAGGTTCCCCCTCAAAAGTGTTTGGAATTCCTTGTCTCCCTGCCATGGCCCCAGCTTTTCTGGGGTCACAAAAGACTAGTGTCACAACCCTTTGTGAGTGTGCTTGGCAGAGCCTTTGTGATGTGCAAGTGTGGTAGGTGACTGCTCCTCCCCCTCATCAAGTCAGAGATGGCCCATCTTGCCAGCCTTTATTTCACTTTGTCTCACTGTCTGGGTAAAATACACAAAGACAGGTGCCAGCTACATCTAGTCATGACCCAGGTTAGAGGGAGCATGCACAAAATGGCTGGGATAAGAAAATGCCAACTTTCTAAAAATGGCATTTCAGAATTGTGAATTAAAATCTGACTTTGCCATTAAAAAGGGCATTAAATTACAATTCTTTATACACCAAACTTGACATTCCTACATGTTCCCAATTGAAAGTTATCGCTTATCAAATGTAATAGGTTAACCCAATGTTATCTAATGGGACACATGCAAATGGCCAAAGAACTTGACTGTTATATTAGTGTCATAAATCATGCAATAGGCATGTAATGTAATATCTGTGCATTGATTGAATAAAAACAAGCTGAAAAAAAATGTTATCCAATGGGAGAGGCAGGCCTTGCAGTAGTGAAAAACAAATGTGAGAGTTTTTCACAACCAGGGCATGCAAAAGTTAAGAGTACATGTCCAACTTTTTAAATACACTGCACCCTGACCTATGGGCTGTTTAGGGCCTACCCTAGGGATGACTTATATGTATTAAAAAGGAAGGTTTAGTCCTGGCAAAAGTGTTATTTTGCAGGTCGAAATGGCAGTGTAAAAACTGCCCACACATTCTGCAATGGCAGGCCTGGGACATGTTTAAATGGCTACTGAAGTGGATGGTACAATAAGTATTGGAGGTCCACTGGTAGCATTTAATTTGCAGGCCTGGGGGATATGTAGTCAGGGTGATTGCTCTATTAGGGTGCAGGTGCTCTGCCCCTTCCCTAATTTGCATCCCAAAGTAAATGTTTACAATCTGTCACCATGCATATGAAACATGTATTTTTAAAATTATTATTGTCAGTGGATGGCTTCTCTCTACCCCCCGAGAGAGGGTCAGGCAGCTAAGCATAGTATGGCAGCGCAAACATAAGTGTGCCCGTATGCCGCCCTAAGAATGATGCCATGGTACATGGCTTACCTTTTCATAGCCCTCAGTGCAATGTAAGTGGAGCTGGAATGCCATCAGCTCCTCTGCACTGATATAATGCAGCCCCTGGGCGTTTCCATGCACAGCCCGGTCTGAGGCTGCACATCACGTCATCTCCCTACGCAAATTCAATCCTATAAGAGTAATCGCAGGTTAGACATGCAATACTGTGATAACCGTGACGTGACCCTGCTGTCCAGTCCTATATCTTCTAAGGCCTGCCCTGATCGTGTGGCCCAGATGCCATAGTTCTTTCTACAGTCCTGGGTCGGAAAAGGCAGTACTGCAGAAAGTTATCCAAACATTGGTGCACCTGAATCGGCAACGCAGCTTCTTCTGCATCAGCGAGCGTGGTTTATTTTCAATCTGAAAATTAAAGGCGTGCAGCCAAGCACATAAAGGGTAACATCTCTCACCTTCAGCCAATCCCAGGGAACTGCTAAACAATATGATTGGACTGACAGTGGAAAATCCGATTCTGGTTTCCATTTGTCTTATCCAACGCATACCATATATACATTTTGAAGAGAAGGGAATGCATGTTTGTTTTTGGTTTTCTTATTGTTTTTTTATTTTTATTACATTCTGTTCTTTATACAGCAGACAATGTTCTTTAAATTTTTCGTTACAGATGTTAGTACAATTATTGTTTGAGTAGGAAACATTGAAACGAGTACAGCCATGTTGCTTCTGGACCGCCCCCACTATTATCTACCTTCCTTGCTGCCTTAGCTGTCCTCCCAGCATTACCTCCCCCATCATTCACTATTCGCAATCTGTTGCAACATATCAGTCTCTTTGAGTCACTCTGTTTACCCGGTGTGTGTGATAACTGCCAATTCTATTCAGCTCCAGTGCTGCCCTGACTCGCCGTGACCTCATCTGTAGCAGCTCTACGAGTAACGTACACCTGATATGGTCCCCAAATATTTTCGGGCCTACTTTGTGTAGGAATGACTGCATTATAATTGTCAGATTGAGTGTTGCAATAGGATAAGTCAGTGCACCACTCAGCAAACGTGGGAATTGGCCCTCGCATCCATCTCATGGCCAGCCTTCTTTTAGCTGACAAAATACCCACTGCTACCAACTTCCTAGTGCTTTTATGTAATACCTTAACATACCCTAGAAGTATCACTAATGGCGTCTTGGGTATTTGGGTCTCCACCATATCCTGTAATGCTTCTATCACCTCATTCCAATATTTATGTATTGCTAGGCATTCCCATGCCAGGTGAGTAAAATGTGCCCCTTCCACCCCGCATCTTTCACAGTGGTCGTCTTCTCTCAGTCCGTATTTGTGTAGCCTAACTGGTGTGTAGTACACTCTCTGTAGGAATTTAAAATGCACTAGGCGGTGTCTACCATTCTGCGATACCTTTTTAGTATTAGCGCAGCAGTACTTCCATTGTTCCTCCGTTATGTCCACCCCCAACTCGGTACGCCATTCCTGTAGATACTTCTCATGTGCCTGGTTCCCACCCGTCCTACCGAGTAGATATAGCATCGATATTGCCCTCTGTGGTGAGCGCGTCTGCAGTAAATATGTTAACACTCTATATTCTTGAGGTTCTTGCATACTGTCCCCCAACATTTCACGGAGTGCATGTCTCGCCCTGTAAAAGTGGTATTTCTCAAGCTGCGTGACCCCCTCCACCGTGTCTTGCACCTGATCCCATGTCTTAACCACCCCTTCCGCAAAGTAGTCACCCTTGATTTTTACTTTTAATTTATGCATCGCGTTAATAAATGCCTTATCCCTCTGACTCATTAGCCCCTCACACCATTCTATAGGTAGTTTCGGGGAGTACAATCATTCTGACTTCGGCATTTTTGCTATTTTGTGAAACTGATATCTCGTAGTTCCTACAGGATCTATGACATGATATTTCCTGCTCGCTGCACCCATTAAGTATTGTGGCAATGTCAACGGGTACACTTCTTCCCGCTCTATGTATAAATGTGGGGCATCGTGCGGTCCATGAATCCAGTGCCAAGGCATGGATCTGTTGTGCTGCGCTATAGTATATTTCCAAGTCTGGTGCATTTAGCCCCCCCCTCTTCGTATGTTTTTGTCAGTGTCTCCCATGGCACTCGCGGTTGCTTGCCAGCCCAAGCGAGCCTGATCAGTAAGGTGCGCAATGTGCAAAAAAAATGTCTTTGGTAAGGGGATTGGGATGTTAACGAAATAAAATAGCATTCTTGGTAATACGATCATCTTCATAAGCTCTATGCGCCCTAACAATGACAGCGGCAGCCTGATCCACTTCTCAATTGAGTCTGCCAGCTTCTGTATAGCGCAGCCGTAGTTCTCTCGAATAACTACCTCGGGGTCTAAGGAATGCAGGTTTGTTGCACGGTAAAACAAGAGGTGGAAGAGAGCAGACATCTCCCCTATTGCTTCAATAATGGCATTCAGGTCGGGTTTCTCTCTCTTCTTACTTGCGTTTAATTTTTCCTCAACCAGTCACAAGTAAGATATATAACTGAAACCTTGGATTTTACGCCCTCAAAATTTTTCATAATTCGTTTTTGGGAATCACAGCTATGACACGTTGCTTTAAAAAGTTGTTCGTACAGAAATAACTATCTAAATAAAAAACTATGAGCAGATGTGGTGCTGGAGAAGCGAAGCAGCACTAGGTTGGGCCATGTAATGTGGTGTCATTGGATTACTAGGTGTAACGTCTGGTGTCTTTCCTGTCTCTTGCTCCCCTTCTCATTACAATGTCTCCCATTGGCTTCCCTGTCTCCCTGACCCTCTCCCAAGCTTTTCTTATCCCAGTGTCTCCCCTTCATCGTTGTTTTCTTTTCCTGGTCTACATCTTTTCTTCCTTTTGACATGTTTTGCAATCTACATATTGTCTCTCCTCTCCCTCCCATCCTTCCTCACTACAAAGTACTTCTGTAACTTTCTACATTCTTTTGCCTAGCTCTTCCCCTCCTATTACTATGGCATTCTGCTCTCTTCTTTATCCATGTACCATTTTCCTTACTGTATACTCTCTCCAATTTCTCACTACCCGTCCTCTCTTCCTTGTTACAGTTGTCTTTTTTGTGTCATCAAATTTCCACCCTCTGTTTTAGGCCACTTTTTTTCCCTGACTCGCCCCTCTCTCGTATCAATGTGTTATAATCTGCTTTCTGTTTTCTATGTCACTCGTGTGCCCTATGTTCCACCTCTGTATCCTCTGTGTCACGCTCCAGTGCTCCAAACTTTGTTATTCCTATACTATTGTATAGATTGTCCTCCCTGTGGTTTTCCTGCCCCTATGAACGTCTCATTCTATGTTTTTCCGGTCTCTTCTCTGCCCTTTTTCTCTATCACTCTCTGACCTGTCTACCATGTCTATCCCATATTACTCTCTCCACTCTGCAGTATTTCAGTCAGGTGATCACATCACTGGGGAGGTTCAAACTTGGTTGGCAAAACCAGAAATTGTGGTTTCACAGAGAAAATATACCTGAAAATACACTGTTTGCCCATTATTTAAAAAAAAAAAAGTTAAAGTTTCCTTTTTTGCTAAGGAAGTGGGGTGGGGGAAATTAAGATGGGCATGCTTGCCCACCACAGCCTTTTTAGGTCGAGCCTCGAGTAGCGCGCAAGCGCTGCTTAGAGGCGAAGACTTATTGTAAGTGAGTTTTCAAAGCAGTCCAAGAAACGCTCGTGCGTCGTGGCTGGCCTTTTTGAGATGGGTACGCGTGGCAAACATGTGTTTCCAATTATCGTGCCCAGACGCGGGCGCGATAATTGTAAACACATGCCGGCAAAAGGCCATGACGCACGAGCGTCTGGTCAGCTGAGCAGGCTGCCGCGCTCGCTCGCCCTCGCCCCCGCTCCTCTTTTGTTTGTTTTAGGCACTGAAAGCAACACTAAGTAAGGAATGTCTTTAAAACTAAAACAATGTCCGCCTTTAAAAAAACACCCACGCAGTCGTAAACCCCATAACCAGCAACACCGATATGCACCACACTCCCCACCCTGCTGTATTTATCAAGAGCAGAACTGTCTTGCGGAGGAGCTAGGTCGTTGCTTTCAATTCAGTATTTGATAAAACAATTTAGCTTATAAAGTTTACTCGATTGACAAGAAAAATAATGGTCGTAGGGACACTTTGCTTGTTTTTGCAGCGCTTCGTTTTGCGGTTAATGACCTGTGGGTGGCGATGGGACCGATAACGTGCAGAAAGCCACTATCTAAATGACTTTTAACAACCGGGAGGACTGTGAAATTGGAATCTTTATCTTTGCCAGCGTTAACGGATGTGGCGCATTCCGGCTTCAAATAATAAATGTAATAGTGCAGTCCCTTGGAACATCAAAGGGATATTGACAAGCCGTTATCTAGGGCAAGTACATCCTATTTACAACATGTCTTTATTTCTGAGTGAATGCGAATGTCTGAAACCATATTTGCATTAACAACGTTTTTTTCTGCTTTTGAATTCAAAAGCTAGTTACAGCTGCCTAGATCCTGGTTGGTGACGCCTTATAACTGTAAGCAATAAACAGATGTCTCAAACCGGAAAAGGAAAGAGCTATGCTAATTTTATTTTGCAAAAACAGTTCTGGGTTATTGTTGAAAGTTGAAACCTGGCGCTTACACCCACGAAAGTTGTGTGAATATGTCGCGCAGCAGAACAGGGTGTTCAGTTCTGTTAGGAGAAGCTACTAAGCAAATCACTTTATGAGATATTTCTTGCTGATTGGTGACAGACTAGGCAGATAATATTTTCGCTGAGAGATTATCAGAACCTTCACGACAGGTGGACAGCCTCTGCGCCTCGCAGTTTCTCATCAATCATATCATTAAAATGCTGACAACTTCAAGCAGGCCGTGTTTTCCCTTGCCAGCGTGGCAAAAGGGCGTGATTTACTGCTGGGCATTTACTTCTTCTTTCTCTGGCCGGTTCTCGTGCCGGCTCTTCCGCTTCTCCTGACGAGCAGCTGTAGTGAGGTGTTGCCTCTGCTGTCTGCCTTCCACAGCATTTCGGCATCTCTGTATCAGTGGACTCGGATTGCCACAAACAAAATGCCAATTTCACCAAGTGGAGTGGCGTCTGTCAGTTCTCGGCCAGTACGCTGCCCACGGCCCTGGGATTTAGTTGATAAGGAGCCCTGAAGGGTGGGAGGCCAGCCATGGCTGGAGCAGAAGGGGTACCTCGCCACCTCATTTATGTTGCTTCGTCTGTCAATTTGTATTTTTCTCTCATCGAAATCATGTCTTTTGGTTAGACCCTGCCCATTGTGTAAAATGTACGGCATAATAGAAACACTCCTATAATTAATCATCATGGATGATTTTGCCAGCTTTCTTATTTTCCAGAGCATAATAAGCAATTTCATGCAACTTTTGTTAAAGTTCTAGATTGCATAATCACAAATCTACCATAAACACTTATTTCGAAATGTATATTAAAACAAAATGCATTTAGTTTTCGACAAGTCTGTAAAATGGCTCCAGTGCTTAGTAGGTACATGAGCATTTTTTACAGGGTTTCTAAAACTGATACTATTTTGTAGATGAGACGGAGATATTCAATCGCACATGCAAGTTAAACTTTATTTGCTCCCAGAAATATTCACTGAGAGGGCAACAGCAAGAATCCGAGTTGGGTCATTGGTGAAATTTCCCCTTCGCTTTTCAAGTCTGATAACCAGCCTTAAGATCCAGGACTAGATATAACAGGCACAAACTCCTCTACTGAGGCCTAGTCCAGCCTTCAAAACACACACAACTTTACCCAGTTCTTTATTGACAAAACTGAGCAAGAGCATTCTTGGATTTCATGAGGTACACATCACAAAGTAGAAGATGCTTAAGGTTCGTCTTTGTGTTGATCCTGGTTGCACATTGCAGCAATTCATTGAAGTCCCGGGTCCCCAGATGTCTTGTATTTTGGATCAATCGTTTACGCCTTTCATCGGAAATGGCCCTAGTTCAGGCTTCAAATGCCTCCAAATACACACACAAGCCTGACTGACCATACTGTAGAATGTAACACAGGAAGCCACTGACTTCATTTTTCATAGCTTCAGTGGTGTCCCTCCTTTCAGCGTGTAACACAAAATGAGGTCCCCCTGCAGAAATGTGATGAGGGTCCCCTGAGTCCCCCATATTTTACAGAGTTACATTGGCCTTGGGATGAATGAGGGACCCCAGAAGGGGATTGGGGCCCCTGCGTCTGGGCCTGCGTTACGCCCCTGCTCCTTTACATTTGGGTGCTTGGAGAGCGAGCACACCCCTCGTGAAACAGTTTCAACCACATGGTTCAGCTGAAGAAGTAGAAGTTAGCTTTATGTTTGTGTACTTGTTATGATGTTATCACTTTTATTTAATCTGATCCATCTGTCCTAGTTTTTCCTCCAAGAAGTGTCTGAGGCAATTCGGTTTGATCGTTGCAAAGTACATACACTTTAAATATTTTATCATTCTATTTTCGTTTATTAACTTATGCATGCTATTTCTTCCCCTCAAGTTGAAACTGATGGAAAAAACCCTAAGATGCCTAAATTCCCAGATGAAAATAGCCAAAGTTGCTATGCGTTTGTAAAGAATCATCTTTAGTATTAATACAACCAAGCCACGCCATTGCGAATCCCTTTAGTTTAGAAAGCCAAAAGCATTATTATGAATTTCTCCAATAATCTGCCCGACAGCCACTCTATACTGGAAATGTAAAGATGGCTAATTAATTGCACCCATTTTCCAATCCGTTTCTCCAGGAACAACTAGCCATTTTTGATGATCTTGAATGCCAAGAATATGTGGTAGCTTCCACTGGGGTAGGATGGGAATGACACAATGTAAACGTTCTTGGTCCTATCACTTAGCAGCATAAACGCAGAACATTTACTTGCATAATGTTACTTGTTCCAATGAAATCTTAGCCTCCTGTGAACATGGGTGTGTGACATCATACGTGTTGCGGGGAGAGGAAAGAGTGACCGGGTGACCCATGATGCTCTGGTAGGCCATACTTTGTTCACTCAAACAAGTTCTCAATTGAAGCATTCTCAATCAAGCACTTTGCAAACTTAATGACCAGAGGGCAGAAGTGAAGCTGTAAAATACCTTAATAAACAGACAAGAGGCACAGGAGGGAGGGGCTTGAGAAGTACAGGTTTCTTAACCAGGATTTAAAAGTTTAAAAGAGTAAAGCTTGAGTGTTATCTGGGACCGAATCTGAAGTCTCAGGAACGAGTCATACATAGGGAGGGACGGGACAGGTCAGGAGTATTTGCAAAGATGAGTGGAGTGAAAGGTGATAAGGGTAGAAAGAGACAAAGTAGAGACATATGGCATCCAGAGCAAGACTAAACTTAAAGCATATTGAAATCAAAAGTTAAAGTATTGAGAGAAAGCTGAAGGAAATGTTGGTCAATGAAGCAGAGGAAAATTAAACCGACTACAGCCTGATGAGTGAACTGAAGAGGAATAAGTGGGTTGGAGACTAGGCCAATGAAGTCAATCTGAAATAAAATATTGGTCTATCTACACTTTGGATTGCCTAACATATTCCCTCGTCCCCATAACTTTCTGCAGCCATCCGTTGTATGGAAAACTGCATGGACTTGGTTCACACGACGTCAGGACAGTGCCGGGAATCAAGTTACTAGTGAACTTATCAAGGTCCCAACTGGACATCATGTTTCCTGATACTAAGGGAAACAGACAGGAGTAGAGGATTGTTGTCTACATTGTCTTCGACAGGGACATTTTGGAAAGGTTTTTATATACATTTGGATACTATTACGGAGTCTGTGAGATGAACCCACTTCTCACAGGAATTTTTTCATTGTCCTTGAGCTTTGAAAAAGTCTGGGGGACGAAACACGTGTCAGCTGCAGTGTTTTGGATTGTTATACCTGTGACTGTCATTCTGAAGTAAAAGAAGAACATAAAACAATTGATTTATTCAAGACGAGTTGGACTTTTAACTACACGGATCAGTGTGTGCTTGTTTGCTTCCTTTCTTGTTCGATATATTACAAACAAATCCTGCTGGGTCTGTTTCATTAGCACCTATGGTGACTGGGTGCCTAGCATTATAGCACCACTTTTTTGTCTATTCATATGCTGTTTACTTCATATTGGATACCTATAACATGCAATAGATGTGCAGTCATTCAGGCCAAGTTTTGTCTCTCATGGACTTGAAACTTGTCAAAGAGAAGTCACAGATAATACTTTATTTTCTAATGCAATAATGCCTTACGCCTACAGCATCTGTTTGGCCACTTTGTGACTTTCGGTCAATTGATTTCCATGTTTCAGAGAGGGCTGTAATTTGAGCTATGACCCTAAAGAAATCCAAGGCGGTGACATCACTGATAAGTTACAACAAGCATTGGCATAGCCAATAGGTCTCGCTTTTGGGACCTTATAAGTATTTAGTTATGCAACTGTTGCATGGCTAAACACTTATAAGGTCCCAAAGGCGAGACCTATTGGCTATGCCAATGCTTGTTCTATTTGCATTTTGGAGTATGGATTTGCACCTCATCACTTTGGGCGTTCACCAGCCGCCACTGCCAATGACCTTAAAATAACGGACTAAACACCAGCTGGATTGCAGCAGAAATTAGTAACTCTTTAAAAACATTGTGTGGACAATAAGCTTGTTGTTAATGTAGATAAAACCAAAACCTTAATATTTGTTTCTCGAAATATAAACACACTTGATGGTTAGCAGGGAATAAAGTGGAACTGGTGTCCTGCAATCTATATTTAAGTATTGTATTTTATTTTCATATATAATATTTTTTTATTTTATTTTAATCTGACGTGGAGTAGTCATTTCTTATACTTCAAAAAAAAAATTGCACTTTATTAACTGTAAACACCCTTCTAAGTTTTGACAGTCATTTTGGTGGCCATTTGAGGGTACTTATTAGAGCAACTCATGAAAGCATTGCAGAGGGAAGTTATTACCCTGGGATATTGCTTACTATTTTTAGATCCAGGTGTTGATTGGCTTATTCTGAATAACCTGTGTCTCAAACAGTTGCCAAGATTGTGCCCATATGTAATGATTCAGGAGTTAAATGTGGAATAAATAGGCTTGGATTTTGTTGGGTCACATTTGTTGTCTTAGATAGTTGCACTCAGTACAGTTCACGTTGTCTGACAAAGTCTCATGCATTTGTTGGAAAGCTGGCACCTGGGCTCACGGATGTTGCATTACAATTCATCAAACGGCTACAGGTAGGTGGGCCACTCTGCTATCATGCTATCCAAACGGTGTTACTAGTCTCTTAGCACTAAAAAAACAACTCTTCTTTTTCGACAAATTCGGTAAGTACACTAAATGATTCTGCATATCTTGGTGGGAAGTTTTCTACTTCTTTTTTAAGCACTGGTGAGGCAGACTGGATAGTTTCTCCTATATGACAATGTTGTCAGATAAGAACTTATATATAGAGATTTTACGCAGAAGAGTGGGCCTTTATCCAATCCAGTAACATTGATTCTTGTCCATAATGGTCGTTGCCCATGCTGGCTGAATGTAAGTTTATTGTTCTTAAATATTTACATCTGTTTTTCTTTAACTATAATATTTGTAATAGTCGTAGTGCAGTGTACTTTTTAGGGCAAATTGAGAAATTTTAAGTTGTTGTTGTCCTCAACCAATTTTTATGTGCAATTATAAAACATGTTACTGTGAGCTGCGTATGCACATTATTCTATGTGGTAAACGTTTTACAAGGGTATGGCTTAATAAATGAATCAATTATTTAAAATAAAATATGAACAACAAACCAAGGCCAGTTGAACGCATACCCTAAGTTTAAGTGAGATCCAATAACAAGATTTACATGCATCATGCACATGACTGGATCTCAGTCATCAGCATCTCTGATTGGTGTATTTTAGGCCACATTTGTGTTTCATGTGAGTTTTAAGAAGGCCAGCATTAAAAGCATTGCAGTAGCTGAGTCTGGTGTTCTCTAATGCCCTTCGAAAGTTCAAAACCTTCCTCCAAGATTGACAATGTTCTGTCTAAGGTTGTTACCATTGGGAAAATGGAGATTGTTTATACAAATCTTTAAACTTTTAAAATGCTGTATCAGATTAATATACATATTTTGTATTATGTAAGTGATTTTATAGAGAAACTCAGAAATAAATCAAGAGTGAAATGTTTGCAACCATCGGAAATAAGGACGCACTTGATCCAGCGGAAGCCCCTCCCAGGGTTGAATTATTTCACAAAACTGAATATTTCACTGGGCCCATATATACATTTCATCCAACAAATGATCATCCACACTCCCTGGACGCTCCGCTGGGGGGTCAAGTTTTTTATAATTCACTTAAGTTCTGATTAGTTATGTCCCTGTAACCACAAATCAGGTTAAATTGACATTTCAATGCCTAACTAATCTTTACAAATCAACACTCTTCCTCTGGTCGATGGACCATTAGTTGTTAGTTGATGGTGATATTAACAACTTCTTAACTAATGCACAGCTCTTAGTGAAATGACCACAGACTCTGAGTAAGATTTATAAGCTTTATCTAAATTTTCAGTCATAAAGTTGAACGCTCATCATTACAGATTCACAGTGCAAATTCCATCATTCTTCAATGGGAGAGAGAGAATTTCATTTAGCAAAATACATTCAATTACACAACCTCATTCAACAAAAATCAATGCATAAGAGTGGATAGATGTAGAGACAAAAAGCACATATTAACGTACATTTGCAAAGAAATATGCAAATTTGAAATAGAATATCATTTACCTAATAAGAAAAATGACTGGAAAACCAACCCTCTGGCCAAAGGAATGGTGGAGGTCCCCTGACTTAGGATCAGGAGACAAAGACTAAAGGACAGGATCAGGACAGGGCTAATACTTACTAGACTCTTCTACAAACCCGACGCACCAGGGCGATTCCCTCTCTTTCACTCTCTCCCTCCTCGATATTCTTCTGCAAATCTTCGAATCTAATCAGGCTGCCATTTCGGATCTGAATCTTCCCAGTCTGCTCTCGCCTCTCTCTCTATGATGCTCTCTCCCAATGCAGCATACTCGTCTCTCTCTCTCTCAGCGTCGATGACAATCAATCAATCTGCTAACTTAACTCAACTTACTCTAGTTATAGTCTTTATTTCTACATGTCCCACCCTCAAGAGTTGCAAATTTCACTAAAATACGGAATATGATTGGACGGGGGTAGGGGAGTTTTCATCACACCATACTGACATATTCATTTCTATTAAGACATTTATTGTTAGCTAGCGCTTCCCCTTTAGCTCATTCATATTGTCCTCTTCCCATGCATATATTGTTGCCATCTGCAATAATTTATTCAATACAGACTACATAGATGAATGATACATGTCTTCTTTTTCTCATGTCTTCTGTCCTTGATTCTTGGCAGTCATTCAGCTCTTTCGGTCACCGGGTCACATCATGGACTCTCTGAGCATGCGCAACTTTTGGTCATCCGTCGCCATTTTCTTTTTCTGTCAAGCTCTTAGCAGGCCCGAATATACACTATTAATAAAGGAATCATAAACAGATGTTATTTTCTTAGACATATGATTCTCACTGTTCACCACCCACTTCTACTCTATCCCATGTTGTTATTATCTCTCTTAGGCAAAAGCGTTCACAACAGCAGCTTTCTTTTAAATTCAAGCAAGCAGATGCCAGGCACGCGGTACCTCAAGACCACGTGTTAGCTTTTCTTGCGCATGCGCGAGGTTTTCCCTCTCAAAGTGAGTTAGTCATGTTATCTCTACGTAATTCAGTTTCACACATGCGCAAAGCGTTTTCGCAAATTAAAGTGGGTTTTAGTCGCGTTGCTTTTTATTCTTCATTAGTTTAAGCATGCGTAAGCTTCTCTCCCCATGTGTCGGTGTCTGGTGTATATTAGTTTCGTCTTATCTACAGTTTTAACGATTAGTAAAAGTTAATGGAGGATTTCTTCGAGCAAGTTTCATTTCTGGAATCCTTGCTCCATCAATTCCCCCTCTGATGGCATTTTTGAGCCATCATAAAATACCCATCATTACCAAGTGCCAACTTCATTCATCTAATTTCATTTTCTTCCTCTCTTTCTACTAATTCTTCGTTTTTGTTTTTCATGTCTAATTCTTTCATCTTATCATATAAACTTCCTTTCATTTCTTCTAACTCAATCTCTTCCCTTTTTCTCTTTCTTCCCATTCTCTTATTCTTTATTTTTGCCAACATTCTTTCTCTTGTTTTACTCTTGCAACATCTATATGTCAACATTATTAGAGCTATTATTGCTATTGAAATTACAGGTATTAGGATCTTCCCTAATAGACTATTCCCTAAATTGGAAAACCAACTACCTATAGCAGAAATACTTTTACTAAGTCTTTCCCAGACACCGTCAACCTCTAGTTGGGTCAAATCTTCATGAATCTTTGTAATGTTCTTAATATATCCCTCAATACCTTTACTTTTGTCAGGGATATATGTACATCAATGTTGGACTTTCAACATGCCACAGACTCCGCCCTCTTTTGCCAATAATATATCAATTGCAAGTCGATTTTGCAAAACCATAGATCTAATTGCAACCATTTTGGTATTAATCATTAAGAATCCCCCAGCAGTATCTGTCGATAGACGATCAACTATTGTTGACAACTTTCGTATTTTATGTGAATTCAGTATGACTCCAACTGCCGGTATCAGTGCACCAAATATATCACCTACTATTTCTGAAAAGCTTGTTCTTTTAGTTCGTTTTAGTCCTTGACTTACTACATCCATTTCATTGTTCTTAGTAATGTGATATACCTTTGGAAATACTATTCCAACATAACAACTACCATACCATAGTGTGGGCAACCTATAATAGGCATTTTTACCACACATGTAATAAATCCCTGGAAAAACAGGATCAGTTCCACCTTTTAGTCCCCATCCCCCCATTATTAGGAAGGTATGTTCACATTCACCAGAACCAATGAAAATGTTGTTATAGTCAGTTTTTAGTCTATGCAGACAGAATTTTCCCAATTTTGACAAGTCTAGGGACATTGCAGCATGAATCTCGCCTTTCTTTTAGTCCCCTTCCTTATTAGCCCATAGAGGTACATGTGACTTCTGTTCAACAGCCTTCTTTTGAAAATCCTGCCTTCTTTCTTCTACTAAATTTAGAAAATCTTTTTCTTCATCACGCAAAATACATGTTAGATTATTCTTATGAGCATATGTTATATCTATTGGGTTTGTTGTTAAGAAGAACTCACTCATGAATTCTGCATCTTTACCACTAAGTACTGGGTTCAGGTTTCTTCGAATAGGGATTTCTGAAAATACTAAATCCATATTCGAATAATAATACTGCAATTTGCCTGTTACATAGAACAAACTGGACACAACACTACCTGACACACCATATGTTAAAGGAAGATGGTGATATGTCACCCCCTCCGAGACAGACGAAGGTAATTTCATGCAAACATAACAATCACTCACATCTATTGTATCTACGTATTCGTAAAGAAGTTTAGTAAATACATTTAATGACGAATCACTATTTGACTTGTCATGATGATACATGCTCTCATCCATTTGCTCTAAATTTGTGGTAGTTGTTCCTTTAGTAACTGCATTCACTCGATCACTTGTATTAGTGTTATTTCTGTTATTATTTCCCATCAGAATAGGTATCACAACAGTTAGCAACAACCACATTAACATTAGTATTAAAACACTGCACAAACAATATTTAACACATCTTCGTTTTAAACTAGATTTCGAATGTTCAGTCACTTTCGTTTCTGCCATTTTTAGTGTTCTAAAATTGACCAATATCTAAATCATTTCTTCTAAATTCTAAAAATTTTCTATAAAAAATATATAAAATATTTGTGTGATCCCACACTTCAAGAGTTTTTTGTCTTTGTTCCCCTTTTTCTTTATTTTCTTTTCTTCTTTGGTTTCTTTGATTCTTTTCTTTATTTATTTGTCAAATTCCACCCTTTGTGTCAAAGTCTTTTTCCTTTAAGGTGGTCTCAATTTGCTTTCATCAATTCCTTCAATATCAACACCTTCTTGTTCTTCATTCAGATCAAGATTCTCGAAGTCCTCGAGGATGATATATGTCCATTCAGGAGCCTTATATTTTCTGCTCTGAACTCTCACTCTTTTTGATTTTCGTAAAGATTTTCTTCTTGGATGTTCTTGTTCAGTTTGACTTGATATTTCATTTACTTGTTCTAGTTCTTTCCCTGTTTTTCTTCTCAAAACATATCTCAGTCCTTTTACTCCACTTGGCTAGTGATCACCTTTTCTGATTCTCTTTACTTGTACTGCCTTTTCACCTTCTTCGCCAATTTCTAACGTTCTTTTGTTTTCTCTTTCTTTTAACTGAGCTTGTTCTGGACTTTCTGATCTTTCTCTTTCTGTTAGTTCATTTTGTTCTTGATCTTTAAATCCTTCTTTTTCTAATTCTAATTGAGCTTGATCTGAATTTTCTGTAGTAGATTCTTCTATTGACTGAATTTGTTCTGAACCTGTCAGTTTTTCTTTTTCTTCTTCTGATTGAGCTTGATCTGGATCTTCTGTTTCAATTTGTTCTGGTCTCTCAATCTCTTGCTCTTCTTCGGCCTCTACAACAGCCTCTTGAGACCCAGTAACTGGTGCCCACCCTACTTGACTTGTACTTGGTTGTTCATCATCAATGCGTTCTTCAGAGTCTGTTTCTCTGATTTCTTCGACTTCACAACTTTCAGCTTCTCGTTCGTCTCTTCGTTCTACCAGTTGCTGCTCTTGTCATTCAGGTGGACTTGGGACTCTTTTGGTATGACTGGCATGGATCCAGTTTGGCAAGCCAGCACACTTCACTGCTGTCGTTGTGACCATTATAACTTGATGAGGTCCTTTCCACCTGGGTTCTAAACACGATTTTCTCGAGGGCTTCTTTACCACAACCCAGTCTCCTGGACACAAATCATGAGCTTGATTCGGCTGTGCTGCTGTTGCATCTTCTCCAACCTGGTGAGACACAGAACGTACCAGATCAGCTAGTCCTTTACAATAGTCGAACACTAGATCATCAGTTATATTCATCAGTTTGTTTCCAGGTATAAATGCTTGTCTCATTGCTCTTCCCATGAGAATTTCATGAGGACTCAATCCCGTCCTCCTGTCAGGGATGCTTCTAAGGCTCATCAATACAAGGGGCAAAGCATCAGGCCATTTCAGTGAAGTGGATGCACACACCTTCCCTAACCTGGATTTTATTGTGCCATTGAGCTGCTCAACCCCTCCAGATGCTTCTGGTTGATAGGCACAATGCAGTTTCTGCTCAACTTTGAAAGCTGTACAAATTAATCAAATTATCTCATTGTTAAAATGAGGTCCTCTATCTGATTCCAAAGTGACTGGAAATCCGAATCTGGGAATGAGTTCTCTCAACAGTAGTTTGGCAACTGTGAGACTGTCATTCCTCCTCGTGGGATAAGCTTCCACTCAACGAGAAAACAGACACACAATGACTAGGACGTACTTCCGACCATTGCACGGCGGCAGCTCTATGAAGTCAAGTTGCAATCTTGTAAATGGTCCCTCTGCCTTTCCGATTTTTCCCCAACTGACAAACATTTTTCTACCTAGGTTCTGCTGTTGACATGTCAAGCATCGCTGGCAGAGACTCTCTGCAATGAGCCTAAACTTGGGATTGTACCATGTCTGCCTAAGTGTCTAATCATGGCATCCCTCCCAATGTGTGTAGCTCCATGATATACTCTTGCCATTTGTGTTAGTAAACTGTCTGGCATTATCGGTCTACCATCTGGACACACCCATACTTCATCATCTGCTCTTCTTGTGCAAACTGTGTTGATCCAGAATTTCTTTTCTTTTACATCTGCCGCATCCTGTAACTGTCTAACGTCATCACATGTTTCATAAGCAGAGAAAAACATTAGTTGGCAATTGGTAACTTCTTTTTCCAACCTTCTGTTTAAAGACATTGTATTTCGAGCACAAAATTGTGCAACTTGGTCAGCATATTTGTTACCTTGTGTCACATAATAATTTTCTGACTTATGTGCGGCACATTTGACCACTGCAATTTCTTTTGGCAATTGTATTGCTTCCAATAGTTCTTTGACATTTTTACTATTCCTGATAGGAGAACCTGAAGAAGTCAGAAATCCCCTTTGCATCCATAATTGGCCAAAGTCATGCACAAACCCAAAAACCATATTGACTATCCGTGAATATGGTTACTCTCAATTTCTTCCCAATTTTACATGCTTTTGTTAAAGCTATCAATTTGGCTATTTGTGCAGACTTGACTCCTCTTAGACAGGATGCTTCTAGAATAGCAGATACAGCACATACAGCATAGGCAGAACTCAGTTCTCCATTTTGTTTTCGCAAGCATGACCCATCAACAAACAATACATAGTCTGATTCTTCCAATGGGACATCAAAGATGTCCGGTCTGGGCTTTGTACACATTTCTGTCACATCCAAGCAATCATGATCAGCCTCCTCTTTTATTTCCTCACAGTATGGATCTGGCAGCAAGGTTGCTGGATTCACTGTGGTGCATCTTATCACACTTACATTTTCAGCATCCAGGATCACCCTTTCATACTTAGTTAGCCGGCTAGGGGTCAAATGCTGAGTACGAGTCCTTGTTAAAAGGATATCGACTGAATGTGGCACATACACCTTTAGGGGATGTCCCATTACAATCGATTCACTCTGCTCCAGACTCACACAGGTAGCAGCTACTGCTTTTAAGCAGCCAGGCAATGCCGCAGCCTCTGGATCCAGAGTGGCAGAAAAATATGCCACTGGACGTCGTGACAATCCATGTTTCTGTGTCAACACTGAAAGTGCACATCCTTCTCTCTCACAACAGAACAAAACAAATTCTTTCGTATAATCAGGCATTCCTAACGCTGGTGCTTGACACAAACAATCTCTCAATTTTATGAATGCATCCTCACTTTCATCATCCCATTCAATCGGGTTTGTCACATCCTTTCGTTTCAACCTTAGTAAAGGCTTTGAAAGCAATGAAAATCCACTGATCCACTGACGACAATATCCAATCACTCCCAAAAACATTACGACTTCTTTCTTAGTTTTAGGCAGACTCATTTGTCGAATCACTTTTATTCTCTCTGGTGTCACTTTCCTGACTCCCTTTTCTATCTTGTGTCCCAAATACTGGACTTCTTGTTGGCAAAACTGCAATTTTTCTGGTGACACCTTGTGTCCACCTTCTGCCAAATGGTTCAGTAAGGCAATTGTGTCAATGACACAAGCTTCTCGTGTCTTTGATGCCACTAATAGGTCATCAATGTATTGAACCAAAACTGAATTTCCTGGCATAATCAATGTTTCCAAACACTTTTTCAGGATCTTATTGAAAATTGAGGGACTCTCTGTGTACCCTTGAGGAACCCAACACCATGCCAAAACACAGTCTCCGAACCGGAATGCAAACAGATATTGGCTATCCTGGTGTAACGGAATCGAAAAGAATGCTTGGCACAAATCAATCACTGTGTACCAATGTGCATCACAAGGTATCTGATAAAGGATCACTGCTGGATTTGGTACTACTGGACAACAGGGTACTACTATCTTATTAATTTTCCTTAAATCTTGCACTATCCTATACTTGCCACTAGGCTTTTTAAGCCCCATGATTGGCGAATTACAAGGACTGCCCATTATCTCTCTCAAAATACCTTGTTCAATCATTTGATCAATTACTGGAGCAACTCCGGCTTTTACTTCAGGGCTCATTCTGTATTGGGGTGTGTTTGAATAAATTGCACCTTCTTTCACCATTATTTTAATTGGGTCTACATTTGCCATCAAACCAATTTCTTTTCCTGTAAAATCCCACACATCTGATTTCACTGTGTTTTTCAGCTCATCAGGCAAACCATCTTCAGTAAGAAGTGAAAACATCTCATCCACTTCTGTTCCTTGTTTTGCTAGCATCATTTCGAAAGCAATATCTTCATCAGGTGTTTGGAAAGCAATACCATCAGGCATACAATAGATGGTGCAGTTCATTTTGCACAACAAATCCCTCCCTAACAAATTCACTGGACTTGAATCACATACCACAAACCGATGCATGTCTTTGAAATTCCCAATATTCACTTCTATTGGCTTAGTGAGTGGGGTTTTTATTTGCTTATTTGAGACTCCTACAACTTGGATAGTTTCTCCCGAGAGGGGT
Source organism: Calotriton arnoldi (assembly GCA_963921515.1). Taxonomy (NCBI): domain Eukaryota; kingdom Metazoa; phylum Chordata; class Amphibia; order Caudata; family Salamandridae; genus Calotriton; species Calotriton arnoldi. Next base: position 714,258 of record CAWUFW010008809.1, on the reverse strand, counting down.
AGGTTTGGAATTTCTGCTGCTCTCACAGCAGAACGGGTAGCACCAGTATCCACTAGAAAAGTGATGTCATTACCTTCCACTTTTCCATCAACAAATGGACCTGACTGATCTACCGCCAAGGATGCGCCAAGCACGCATTCTTCCTCCCCCCTCAGGCACCGTCATTGAGAAGCATCTGAATCACTCTCATTATTTTGCATCCAATATTGTTGAATCGTTTGTGTATTCTTACCACTCTCTCCACGAAATCCAGTGTTCACACTGTATCCCTGCACCTGAGCGTTCACATGGTTGGGCATAGGGGCTTGTGGCACCTGTAATTGCGGAGTAACTACCTGTTGCTGTTGCTGCTGGTTCACAACCACCTCATTCTGCATCTGTGGATTTAAATTTTGATTTACCCCATTACTCTGTTGAACATTTCTACACTCATTCTTCCAATGTCCATGCTTTCCGCATGCATGACAAGGAAACTTCTTTTTCGCTTCTTCTCTACTCATTCGTCCTTTTCCTTTATTTCCATTTGATCCTTGACTATTCTGATTCTGATCGCTCATCTGATTGTCATTTTGAGAACCAGAATGTGCCTCTTGGTGTTCTGCTAGCTTTACTTGTGCCCACATCATCTTTTCTTTCAGTTTCTTGTGTTTTGCATTAATATCATCACTACAATACTTCGCATACTTCAAGATATCATCAATGGGCTTGCTCTTCCAGCAAAGCATATGCTGCTGAATCATCTGACTAATTTCTGATCTCAATCCATACACAAACCTATACACAAAATGTCCCATATCCTTGTCACCAATATTTTCAAATCCACTATACTGCTTAAATACTTGCAACAGCCTTTCGTAGTATGCGTGTACTGACTCTTTTGGTTCTTGAGTTGTTCTATCTATTTTAACCTAATCTGTTTCTTTTGGAGGAATTTTCCCTTTCAAGAAAGTAATCACCTGTTGATACTTTTTCATCACTTCATCTGAAGGCGCACCTGTCCTTGCGTCTCTGGGATACTCTTCAGTTGGCCAATCAATAGTAATTTTACATTCTGTCCACAAATCAGTTGGTACCACTATATCAAACAGGCCATCTAAATCCTTTAATATTACCTTTGAAACTTTCACAAATCTTTCTACCTCCTTGCACCATTGAATTGGTTTCTACCTCAATCTGGGGAAATCATTTGTAAAAGACAAAATATCATGTCTTGACCAAGGAACATGAACATATCCACCACCAGGAACTTCTCTCATTGGACACACTTTTTCAACCTGTTCTGTCTCTCTTAATGGGAATGCAGATGTTTCCTTTGTAGCTGCCTCATCCTTTTTCTTGTCCATCTACCTCTCCATCGGTCTGCATCTCCCCATTTCTTCAAAATATACATTAATTCTTTTATCTGTAATCTACTTCCTGACGCATTCAAACTTTCTGAATACTTCTCAGTAACTTCTGCCCTATATGGTTTTTGTAATATTTTCGACTTTTCTACGTCTATTCCAAATTCTGAAGTCACTTCTACTATTTTCTCATGAAGATTCTTTGCTCTCCAGGTTATACTTTTACACAAAAACAACAATTCATCATCTCCATATGAACCAAATCTATCTGAGCTTATAGTACCAATAATCATTTCTTCTAAATCCACTTTCAACTTGCCTACATCTATATTTGGTGTTTGGGGTTTTTTCTTGTCTAATCCTTTTGCCCACTCCTCTAGGTCTTTTGGTGAAAATCCTTTTGAGTTCCCTGCTACTGGAGTGACATTCATTTCTTTTCTCCTAGTATTTACTGGCGTAATTCTCTTCGGGGTCTCAGTTACCGTTTCAAGATTAGGGAGATCTAGTAACGAGATATTCGAATCACATTCACTAGTTTGATCTTCTAACATTTCTGCCTCTTTCCTAACATTATTCTGTGGAGCTGTCACTGTTTTGTAATCTCGGGGTATCTCGTTTATCACCATACAATGGAATAACAGGACCAATTGTTACTGGTACTGTCAAGGCTTCAGCATTCAAACCTAACTGATTTATTTTCTGAATTATCTCTTCTTTTGTCTTATTCAACGCATTCCTTTCTTTTTCCTGTAATGCTCGGGTGACTGTTGGATCATATAAAACTTGTGGAACTAATGGAGTTCCCATCATTGGTGCACTTGGAGTTGTATCTCTAGCATTTTCTTGATAAGGTGGAGGTCTTTTAACTAAAAGGTCTTCTAATAACTCATCATCAGATTCTTCACATCCTGTTCCTGTCATACCTATGTGTTTCACTTTTTCTTTACACTTACTTCCTACTTGATCCTCAGCCATCAACACTGGATACAAGCCTTTTGCTACTACAGCTCTTCTCCATCTTTTCATCTGATCTCCTCTAGTTTCAAACGGATATCTAGGTAAAAACCCTCTATTTATTCTTCTACCTCCTCTGTATTTCTCTCGTTCAAATGCCTCAACCTCCCATTCCTCCAAAGCTTCATACTGCGTTAACCTAGGACTTGGTTCTAATGAATTCAACCGATTTCTCAAATTCTGAAGAATCCTTACATTAAATGTACCATGTTCAGGAAAAGCTAGAACACCATCACCTTTCGTATACTCTTCCCAATTTTCCAACCAGACACAAGTATGATATCCTCGTTCCAACATCATAAAGGAAGCAGGCGTGTTAGGGGGTGGCATAAGAATTCCTTCTCTGGTTACTACACGCTTATCCTTTTTAAAGACATTTTTGATTTTATTAATCAACTTAATTCTTCCGATCCCTGTGATTAATTATTTCAGCAGGCTAAAACTAGAGACTCTTCCGTATTCTTACGTATCCTGTTTCCCAACACTCGTCCTATACCAGCGCGACTCACACCAACAGTCCAATCAGGGCTCACTACGTATTCTCTTCCGCAACCAATACCAGCGCGGTTCTTGTCTACCAACCAATCAGAGCTTTCAACACAACCACTTGTCTGACCAATGTCAGCGCGGCTCTTTGTGACGTCAGTATTATTCCTACTACTGACCCTCCCTTTACAATCTGCACTTGTTACACGCCCGCTGTCTCAGCCAATACCAGCGCGGCTCTTTGTGACGTCAGTATGGCTCCCGCTACTGACCCTCCCTTCACAAGGTAATACGACAATATTTCTTTCTAGTTTTTCTTTATAATTTTCTGTTAGTTACAACGTAAAAACAGCGCTACTCTGTCTGCCCCACTAATCCAAAGATAGTTTATTCACTTGCTTCAAAGAGAAAGTACTTCCTTACACTGCGAGTAAAAACCACTGTTTACCCTTCACTTAAGCTCGGGGAGGACCTATTACTTCTCTAGGGATACTCATCCTAAGGCCAAAGTTTCACAGGTGGACCCTTCGCTATCACTCACACTCGACTCTTATACTATATAGTCCCTAATATAACACCTACAGCCCTCCGTAGCTTTTAGGTATTATGACGACAGACGAGTAACCTTCTGCAGTGTGATTTCCTTACCACACTCTTCTAAATGCCATTCCCGGGATTCCCAGGTATCTCTGTACCTGTACTTCCAGACAACATAAAACGCGACACTAACTCTTTGTGTTAAACATGTAGTTAAAACCAATAATCAATAATCACCAAACTAATCAATAATAACCATAACTCTGCTACCAGAAAAACTGATCCAGCGGAAGCCCCTCCCAGGGTTGAATTATTTCACAAAATTGAATATTTCACTGGGCCCATATACATTTCATCCAACAAATGTTCATCCACACTCCCTGGACGCTCCGCTGGGGGGGTCAAGTTTTTTATAATTCAGTTAAGTTCTGATTAGTTATGTCCCTGTAACCACAACTCAGGTTAATTGACATTTCAATGCCTAAATAATCTTCACGAATCAACACTCTTCCTCTGGTCGATGGACCATTAGTTGAGTTAGTTGATGGTGATATTAACAACTTCTTAACTAATGCACAGCTCTTAGTGAAATGACCACAGACTCTGAGTAAGATTTATAAGCTTTATCTAAATTTTCAGTCATAAAGTTGAACGCTCATCATTACAGATTCACAGTGCAAATTCCATCATTCTTCAATGGGAGAGAGAGAGATTTCATTTAGCAAAATACATTCAATTACACAACCTCATTCAACAAAAATCAATGCATAAGAGTGGATAGATGTAGAGACAAAAGGCACATATTAACGTACATTTGCAAAGAAATATGCAAATTTGAAATAGAATATCATTTACCAATAAGAAAAATGACCGGAAAACCAACCCTCTGGCCAAAGGAATGGTGGAGGTCCCCTGACTTAGGATCAGGAGACAAAGACTAAAGGATAGGATCAGGACAGGGCTACTTACTAGACTCTTCTACAAACCCGACGCACCAGGGCGATTCCCTCTCTTTCACTCTCTCCCTCCTCGATATTCTTCCGCAAATCTTCGAATCTAATCAGGCTGTCATTTCGGATCTGAATCTTCCCAGTCTGCTCTTGCATCTCTCTCTATGATGCTCTCTCCTGATGCAGCATACTCGTCTCTCTCTCTCAGCGTCGATGACGATCGATCAATCTGCTAACTTAACTCAACTTACTCTAGTTATAGTCTTTATTTCTACATGTCCCACCCTCAAGAGTTGCAAATTTCACTAAAATACGGAATATGATTGGACGGGGGTAGGGGAGTTTTCATCACACCATACTGACATATTCATTTCCGTTAAGACATTTATTGTTAGCTAGCCCTTCCCTTTTTAGCTTATTCATATTGTGCTCTTCCCATGCATATATTGTTGCCATCTGCAATAATTTATCCAATACTGACTACATAGACGAATGATACATGTCTTCTTTTTCTCATGTCTTCTGTCCTTGATTTTTGGCAGTCATTCAGCTCTTTCGGTCACTGGGTCACATCATGGACTCTCTGAGCAAGCACAACTTTTGGTCATCCGTCGCCATTTTCTTTTTCTGTCAAGCTCTTAGCAGGCCCGAATATACACTATTAATAAAGGAATCATAAACAGATGTTATTTTCTTAGACATATGATTCTCACTGTTCACCACCCACTTCTACTCTATCCCATGTTGTCATTATCTCTCTTAGGCAAAAGCGTTCACAACAGCAGCTTTCTTTTAAATTCAAGCAAGCAGATGCCAGGCATGCGGTACCTCAAGACCACGTGTTAGCTTTTCTTGCGCATGCGCGAGGTTTTCCCTCTCAAAGCGAGTTAGTCACGTTATCTCTACGTAATTCAGTTTCGCACATGCACAAAGCGTTTTCGCAAATTAAAGCGGGTTTTAGTCGCGTTGCTTTTTATTCTTCATTAGTTTAAGCATGCGTAAGCTTCTCTCCCCATGTGTCGGTGTCTGGTGTATATTAGTTTTGTCTTATCTACAGTTTTAACGATTAGTAAAAGTTACTGGAGGATTTCTTCAAGCAAGTTTCATTTCTCGAATCCTTGCTCCATCACACTCACACATCATCACAATTACAGTATGCCACTAGTAGTGTGCTGTTCCACTTTAAAAAATCGAAATGTGCAAGAACATTGCAAACTACAAACATTCACTTTCATAATGGTTAAGCCCATACCTGGAGGTTGCAATAACGCCTTCCACCAACCATACAATATATAAGTACAACATGTATTTATTTACAATGTACCACGGTAACGATTGTGAACATTGGCACAAAAAGAATACCCATGGTTTTCGTGGGCAAAGTCCATGCCTTGCTGATCCCAATCACGTTTCCTGACATACAGTGTGTCGCTAGGATGTACCATTTTTCACTGTGCACCTCTGAAATGATCTCAAACATGCTTGTGAACATCACTACAGACACTCAGAACTAAAAAAAGAAAGACTGCATCTATTTTTAAACACAACTGGTGATGCATTATGACCTCGGACTGCTAGAGGATCGGGTCAGAATTCGGGAGGGGAATTGAATGTGTCTCCTTCACTCACTGTCACTATTTGTGGGGCAATCATAATCTTCATCATCCGGGCAGGTGTGGCTCAACAGATGTTGCATACTACATAAGCAGTGACATTGATGTCATCTGCACACCTTTCTTTTGCCACAGAAGAAGACTTCTCACATTGCTCCAGTATCTGTGCAATTGCACCAGCTGGTGACGCAACAGAAGCGGAAGGTTTAGCACCATCCTCCTTCACAGTAAGGTATGGCTTGCCGAGAGCAACATGATCACCTCCACAGTGGTGGACATATCACCAACCACTGTACATATGTTGATGCACACTTCAAGGCGTGAAATCTCAGTGAATTGATTGTGTGTGTCACAACAGGATTGCAATGCCTAAATGGAATGTATTCACATGACTACACTATAACACATCACCTAAAATGTTCTACAAGTTTCCATTCTAAAATTGAAAACGGTGTGTAATGCACCTATGCTCAGGAATTTTGAAGGCCTCTTCTGCTAAATGGTGCTGGGGCTTTAGGCTGCTGCGCCTCCTCCATCAGGGTGGCGGAGCACTGCCCCACTGCTAAAATCACAGCAAATGCGAAAAATAAAATTGTAATAAAATGAATTTATTGCCATATTATTTTTTACTGCTCGCATCCTGGCGTCAGAGGGGGCTAGGCCATTGTTGCTGATTGGCAGAAGGGGCAGAGTTGTGCCCACTCCTGTTTAAAGTGCGCATGTCACTTTAGGTGGCGACGGCCAGCATGACATGCGCACTTTAAACCTCTTCAGTCCAAGCTGTCTTAGACACCTGGGTGGAGAGCAGTGCCTGCGGGAGCATCGAGCCAGCCCGTTCCAGCCAATCCTGGTACTTCTCTCATGTTGCTTAACACTATCAGCAGCATGAGAGCAGTGCCTGGATTGGTAGAGGGGAGTTAGCTCTAAAATCACGCACTCCAATGAACTGGAAGCACACCGAGCACTGGAAGAGGCGAGCAAGTGAGTAGGCAAACATTTTATTTTTAATTTCATAACCTACTGACAGGCACTGTGAGAAAATTGCTCTGCTGTCAACCTCAACTCCAAGCTGTCAGTCGTGGTTCATTATGAACACCGTTTATAATGAGCCATGATTCAGAGCTTTGGCATTGACTCTAAAGGCATTGCTGATTTCCCACAGTGCCTTTCAGTGGGTCAAAATAATTGCCCCTCTACTTGTGGATGTCACCAGCTGCCACTGATGGTTACAAAGGTTTTGATAGACAAAGAACTGCTAAAGTCAATGCTTACTGTGTAAAATAATAAGTGCAGGGGTCCAACGTTTTTCCAAGGTGCCCGCCTGCGACGCTGCTGAATGCAGAGGTAGTTGAACACAAAGGCTTCCTCGGCCTCATTCCGCCTCATGCCCCTTTCCTCCACCGCCCTACACGTACTGTCTCTGTATCTCATTCTTGCAGGTTATTTTTCATCCCCACTTTCATCATTTGTGAGTGTTTCCCTGTCTTTCTCTTCTTACCATGGTAGCCTTTATCTCTCTTGCTCAGGGATAAAGTCTCCTGCTAAAAAAGCATTGGCAAAGCCAATAGGTCTATCGTTGGCTGCTAACTTTTTGGCTTTGCCAATGTTTATTTTGTTTGTGAATGGTTTTTGAACGAAGGCACAAATTATAATATAAAAACAACCATCGTCTGAACGCCAAAATATATTGATATTTTATGTAAAAGAACAGATTACACCAGTAGTCTTGGGCACTGAAGGGGACTACTTATTGTGCAGATGAGCACATTTTGCAAGAGCAGTATACCAACACCCACAGTCAGGCAAGCCAACGACTGAGGAGGTCTGACCACGCGTCCCAAGTTGTATGATATGGTGGGAGGAAGCAATATGTGATTGGCACTACAGCAGACCAATGGAAGAAGATGGCTTACTGAAAGCTCCAGCAAGTACAGGCCCGGGTAAGAGTATGGCGGACATCTTAACCCGTCATGAGCGTGCCAGATGTTCTGTTTGGTTTATTACAAGTGCCATAGGGTATAATGCACTTGTAATATCCGCCACATTTGTGACAGAGTAAGCGTCTGCTAAACTCTAAATCAAGGCCTATGGTTGGGAAATGAATTTTTATTGACATCAAAAGGTCTTGTCTAAAATAAGTTCAGACCCCAGAAATGAGTGCTGGTGCCCACGACCTGCAATCACCAATCCAACAAGCATTTGCAATGCAATAGGTCTCGCATTTGCAAAATTTTAAGCTATTGGCATTGTAAATGACAATGCCTTTTATTTATATGTTTTCAAAATCAACACATAGGTAAAAGGTTTGTCATTTACAATGCCGGTAGCTCAAAGTCTCGCAAATGAGAGACCTATTGCATTGCAAATGCTTGTTTTGGAAGGCACAGGGAGATTAAGTGATATGCCCAGAATCACAGGATATGGAATGGACCCCGAGGCTCGAACCTTGGTTTCCCAGCTCCAAGGTAGGCACTCTAGCCGTGAGACCACAACCTCGCCCCAACACTTCTGCGGCAGCCCTCTCAGTGAGCTACACCACAGTGCCACCCAGCGCTCTTTCACCCCCTGCGCCTTCCCTGCGCGGGCATCACCGGTGCCACCTCACAGCCGACCCCAGGGCCCCTGCCGCTGCCCTTTGATGATTCCCACTAAGCTGGAAATGTAAAGCATCTGCAGATCACTTTGATGGTGTGTAATTATAACACCAATGTGTAACCTGCGGGTCAGAGGTCAGCGCGCTTGCACGCTGGCCTGCTTTGTGCTGGAGGGAGCGCGGATTGTAAACGGGAAGAAAAGCCCTTCAGGGACAGGCAGTAAAACAAGCAACAGAGGATGTGTGACTCGTAAACCTCACCGCATGCTCCAAGGGTAAGGACGGGCAACGTCCAGGCATGAAGCTGGAGTCACCGTTAAAAACCCCATGCCGTGGCTGTGCGTAAGATCCACGCCAGGAGCCCCATGCCCAGCCTCCGTTTACAGGCGGCCCACCTCAGGCTGGGGGTTTTTATTGCCCACGGTCCCGTTGCCAACTCCCCATGGTGCGGTTTGGTATGACGGCAGCCATATTAGCACAGCAGGGTAGTATGTCTCATAAAAAACAGAATCTATCTACACACACGCACGCACCTTCTTACATCGAGTTCCATTGACTCTTAAATAGAAACTTTGGAACTGGAAAACCAAATTCGAATCTCGTAATCTCCTCAACATCCCGTGATTCAAGGAAAATCGGTTAATCACCCTGTGCCTTAAAATAATAATAACCAGAACAAGGGAAAGTAAAAAAGCGCCATGCGCGCGTTATAGGCACGCCGTGAGCGTGCACATCGGCGTGGCCTGCGGCTCGTGCCCAGTGGCGGCGCCTGCGTACTTCGCCGCCGTAGTTGAAGAAGTGCTGCGGGGACCGGCTGAAGACGGAGACCAGCCGAGGAGCAGCGCAGAGTCCCCACAACAGCAGGTAAGTGGAGTGAGGCATGCTGTGCATGTAAAGCGCGCCGCGCTTGGAGCTTGCGTGCGCATTAAAAAAAAGAAAGTAATATTGCATGAGGCTTGCGAGGACGGAAGGGGGACAGGAGATGTGCACATCGCGTGTTCACGGGCGCGTTCACATTTCAAGTCCGTCCTGCGCGTGCACAGCTCCTGTCTCCCTTCCGAAGCAAGTCAGCAACAATAAGTCTCGCTAGCGACAGCGCTTCGCGCTGCGTCGCTAGGTCGAGACCTAAAAAAGCACTGCTTATAGTACCGAGCTGATTTAGTGGGAAATCACAAGTGTGTGAGACTCATGAATTGCTCTGAAGGGTCATAATGTAAGGCACGCGATTCATAGCCAGCTCAAGCGCATTTACAAAATCCAACACTGCTATTGTCTTCACAAATGTTTTTAAAAACATTTTTGCGCTTTCGAGAAGCATGGAATGTGCATTATTTTATTAGTGCAGTGTGATTGCAACGCATGTTATGTGCATAGATTTGTTTCCATTGCATCAAATTATCAAATGGATGCAATGTCAATAAAGAAACTTAAACGTAATGTTTTACTTAGGTGAAAACAATGGAGTAAATCTATGTAGCAACAGTTTTGCTGTTTGGGGAATATTGAATGGACCAAACAACACGTGCTCTACACAAAAGTTCTGCTCCAGAGAAGAACAGGAGGCAAATTGGTTTCATACTATTTTTATTTTTGCTGAATTTACACAATCCAAAAATAGAGCAAATTCATTTTCGCAACTTTTCAAATTAGAAAAAATAGACACTTGTTTTTCTTTTAGCAAATGTTTTCAGTTACTAATCAGGGCGAGGCTTAGCACATAAGGGTTGAGACATTTTGTACAGTCAATTCCAAGAAAGCTTTTTTCAGGCTCCTTGCCTTCAACATGACAACACCTGTTTGATTAGACGCCACGTCAGAGGGAGCACCAGTACACAAACCTAACAGCCTTTTTTATGGTTACACACAAATAAATGATAAACTCTGATTAAATCATAAAACCAAAGTTCAATATGCAAATTAAAATGTCATACAGTGCAGAGAGAAGATAAAATGTCCACTTTCTCCCACGGATCACAGACCAGGCCTGGTGGATGTCGGCTTGTGTGCTTTTATAGGGCCACATAGCAGAATGGAATGACAGCGAAGGTTAGTGCGTGAAAAATAATACATTTTTCTACAAATAAAATCAGTCATATCAAGGGTTACTTACCGCCTGGCCAGTATTTTACCAGCATGGCGGGTATTTTTATTTGAAGAAAAGTAAAAAATGCAGGCAAAATGAGCAAGAACCAATATTTTTTCCCTTTGGACTAGAAACTTAAAACCAAGGGTTTAAGAACAAGTCACATTGAATGTGTTTTACAAATGGTGCATCAATACCGAAATAATTAGTTACGTGAAATAATGTTAATGTTAAAAAGATTTGTAAAGTGCATAGCTGCTCAGGGGCCTCCCAGCGCTGAATAAGTAAGTTAAGGAACAGAGAGAGTATGGGTAATATTATTGGTACTGCTGAAAGATCCATGTCTTCAGCTTTTTTCTGAAACTAGATTCAACTTCCAAGAATCTTATTTCACGTGGCAATTTGTTCCATAACTTAGGTGCCAGATGTGTGAAAGATCTGCCTCCCCATCTTGCTCTTTTGATTCTTGTAGTTCTTAGTAGGCATTCTTGATGTGATCTTACACATCTGTTGGGGACATATGAAGCAATCATATCTCTGATTTTCCGGGGTCCCATGTTGTTTATAGCTTTGTGTGTTAAGCAAAGTGCTTTAAATTTAATTCTGGCCTCAATCGGTAACTAATGGAGCGATTTCAAATACTACCCCACTGGTTCATGGATTGGGACCTTACACAGGAGCCTAACTGCAGCATTCTGCACAACTTGAAGTTGTTTGATAACATATTTTGGGGCCCCTAAGTAAAGAGAATTTCCGTCAGGGCCTGACTGGCCGTAGTGGGCACCTGACGTTTCCCCGGTGGGCCACGAGGGTGGGGGCCGTTTTTGTTACCAGGGGCCAGTTTTGCAATATCGGCCCCCTGTAACAAAATCGGCAGAAACCGGCCCTAGCAAACAGCTCGGCCACACTCCCCCACCCTCCTGGGGGCCAGCCGAGCAGAATGCCAGGGCCGGTTTCGGTTCCCAGTCCGGACCTGATTTCCGTAATCAAGACGTGAGGTTACCAATGCATGAATTACTGTTTTCCTTTGGAATCAGTTCCAATACCTTGCGGAGCATTCTAAGTAGTCCGAAGCATGAATCTGATAGTTTTTTTGCTTGTACTTCCATTGTGAGTTCACTATGCATCCAGAATCCGAGATTCTTAATAGAAGAATTCGGAACTGGCGGGATGCCCATACAGCTTGGCCAGCTAGACAAAGGCCTGGGGACCGATTTACTTTCAAGAATCATCAGCTCTGTCTTGTCCCCATTTAGTTTTAGAATTGTTTTAGAATTGCACAAAAGCAGAATTGATATGTTAAACAAGAACAGAAAAAATGCACACAAGATCATATTAAAGTATGAGTTTTTGCACTGTTAAAAATTGCAAAGTGTGAACAAATGGCCATTATTTTTCTTTAACAAAGGTGGCACCCCTAGAAGGGAGCTCAAGGCTGCTCAGAAACTAGTGTCAGATTCACTCTTACCTTCACCATACTTGGGGCCGTATTACACAAGGTGCCACGGGTGCGCAATAGGCGTTTGCACCCACTGTGCACGCCCCCGGGGCACTTTTGTATTACAGAAGGTGCCACAGACGCTTGCGCAGCCTCTTCTGTAATACCAAAAGCGCTGGCGCACATACAGCGCCGGCACTATCTATCTTCAGGGGGCGTTCCCTCATTTGCATTGGGGCGTGCCCCATACAAATGAGGGAATCCCTTTGCATCTGCGCCCGCGCCTTATTGCAGATGTGTGCGTAGAGGCAAAGAAGCTCTCATCAGTCCTCTGGAGGGGTGAAGGGGGTCCTATGGACCCCCCTAGACATCTCTTTGGAGGCGGGTACAGTCACTGACAGCACCCGCCTGCAAGGGGATCTCTAAAACCATTCAAAAGTGCAGGCGGTTTGCCACCTGCAATGTGAAATGTGAAAACACAGAGTGGCTTTGAAGCAGTCGCTCCCTTTTTCACATGAATGCGCTGACCTGGGGGCAGCTCGAGTTCGTGGCTGCCCTGGAGGCAGCGCATTTCATGGAATAGGGCGCACTTTCTCTGTTTGCACCTGGCGCACCTGTTTTAAGGTGTGCCGGGCGCAAACAGGGAAAGTGCACCCTTTACATAATAGGGCCCTTGGTGTACTTTTCAGACGATAGCCAAGTTCCGCCTTCCGGACTCTGCTTGGGCTCTCCGTGCGGTTCCTGACCCCTTGTGGGTCTTTAAATAAATTAACAGCTGGATCACTCTTCATGTCACAGGGATCTAAATCCTTTCAGTAGGATCACGGCAAGTCCCTCCTGCATTATTAACAAGCAATGGCAAAGCCAATAGGTTTTGCCTATGCAAAATTTATTGGCTTTGTCAATAGCAGCACGGGCTGCTGTATAGTATGGGATAAAGAAAAAAAAAGCGCTATGACACAGCCAACTTGACTGCTTCATATTGCTTTGCTTTTTTGTGTCTTTAAGCCATGTAGCACTGCAGCCCGTGTGGCTGTGCAACGTCTAAAGAACATTAAACAAAGCCACATGGCACTCACATCAGCATAAGCTATTTGGCTTTGTTTAATTTTTTTGTGGGGGATGAGAGGGTTGGGGGGTCAGCAATATCACGAGGGCGGGGGTGTGAAGCAGCACGAGGAAGGTGAGGGGAGAGAGTAGTAACGTAATGGAGGCTTGAGGGATCGCAGAGGCAAGCAACACTAGGGAGGTGTGGGAGAGGAGCAGGCCTGGCTCCAGGAATTTTCATCTGGATGGGCCAAGGGTGCCTTCAGGTGGGCCTCGCCGGGCCCAATTTTTGGTCCTTCTGGAGGTAGCCTACACGCCTTAGATTACATCATATCTACTTCCAAACAGGCACCACAATACAAACGGTAGATTCTGTGTGTATACAGAGCATATGGAAGGTAGAGTAGTGGTAAATTGAGCTAAGGTTCATTTTAGTGTTTTGGGATGGGTAGTTGTACAGGGATGTAAGCATTTTTGACTTGTAGTCTTAGTTTGCTTCTATCAAATTAATTAGACAAACACGGAATACCAATGATCTGTGAGTTTGAAGAGTATGACCGGAAACAATGTCTGTGTTAACATGGAGGGAAGCTGTCATCTTACACACACAGGTGAATGCTTCTTGTACCTCCAGAAAGCTTCCTAAATGGAATGACGCATAGACAGAACTGCTGCAATTGGATTGAAATCAGCTGCTCTCCAGGCTGCAATGCTCATGTCCTTTGCACAGGAGTTTGGGGATGCCATATCAAGTGGAACTGTTAAAACCATCTCAGACAACTGAGTAGGAGGAGTAAGGAAGATGAGCAAGAGTAGGTTAACATAACAGAAATCTACAAGAACTGGTGGCAAAGCGGAGACTCAAAAAGTGAAGATGTGCAGAAGAAAATCCTCGAGATCAAACGCTGAAGGTGCGAAAGAAGTCAGTGAACCCAGAGTACGAGTGGTCTACCTTCATAGAGCTCCTATTCCATGAGATTCAGGATGCCATTTAATCATTATTTCAAGATGAGGCCCTTCAACAAGATGCCACCTTTCAGCCCAGACAGAATAAAAGATTGTTGCAGGCAGCGTAGTACACAGTCATCTGATTCATGGTAGCTCTCTCTGCGTTAATCTCTCATTTAGTCTATTAGTGCAACTACACAAAACACTTTGCAGTGATGCTGGCTGTAGAGTAGAGCCAACAGCAACTCAACAACACAAGCACCAGGCCTGCAACTGGCTCGCAGGTCAGCCTATGTCAACTTTAAGGTGTTTGCCTCTTTCACAACAGTTGGTTGCCACTTAATGTAGAAGATCGAGCCCTATGCCCCTAAGAGGAACTAGGCTCCTTCTTCCAGATTCGAGAAACCCCCTCGCCCATCACCCACCTCTCTGTAGCATAGGCTGGGTCATCCCGCGGACTGTACCACCAGTCATTAAGGATCTGCAGGTGGGAGGCAGCATAGTATGATTGGACATCTGCAGCGGCAATGCCACCACAGTAGGTAGACTAGAAGCAGTTTTGGAGGGCTATATGGGAGGCGCCTCCGCCCCACAGGAACTGTCCTAGTAGTGTATTGATCTGCCAGAACACCGGGAGATTATAGGGTTAATTCTGAAGTTAGTAGAGGAGGTGGGGCAACAAGACCATCTTAAAAATGGCTGATCTGCCAAATAAGGATAAAGGCAGCTGGGACCAAGACTTGACCTCCACCTTGACGCGCCCAAGCAATGGGGCCAGATTATGACCCCATGAGACGGCAGGAACAGACGATAGGAACACCCCAAGATATTTAAACCTGTTGACAGAAAGGGACAGCTCCGACGCCCAGTTCATGTCAACCAGCGCCCTCCCAGGGGCAACAGCACGGACTTGCCAACATTCATATCTAGTCCAGAAGTTTTGCCAAAGACCTGCATAATTCGCTGACTATGAGGTCCCGAAGCTGCGGGTCTGTCATCAAAAACAAGACGTCATCTGCATATAGCGCAATTCTGTCTGACAATCCCATAGACCATTCAAAGCCCCTCACCTGGGCATCTACCCTGACCCACGCAGCCGAAGGCTCCACTGCCAGGGCAAACAATAGAGGGGACAATGGGATGCCCGCTTGGTTATGCTCCGAATGGGGAATGGGGTAGAAACTGTTCCTGCCACATGAACCGAGGCAGTCAAGTCGGTGTATAGCAATCTTACATATGATAGGAATCAGGTCTTAAGATTAAGACGCTGAAGGAGTGCGAATAAGTACTTCCAATTCACGGAGTCAAATGCTTTATTGATGTCTGCCAATAGCAGCGCTGCAGGCTGACCCTGTTGGTCCACCAAGGCCATGGCGTTATGGGCATGTCGTATGTTATGGTGGGTGGCTCAGTGAGGCATAACACTAGCCTGGCCTGGGTGAACCAGGTCTGGCATGTGCGCCATTAATCTATTGGCCAGGGTCTTAGCGAGAAGTTTGACCTTGATGTTGTTAGGTTTTAAATTCCCGTCCCTGCAATGTATTCCTTTCACGTTATATTAGGTTATCAATGTGTGGCTAAATAGATGCCAGTTGTATTTACGTTATGCAAACCACTGAGTTATCCGTGTAATGTGCAGGCTTCAGTTGGCGAATGCGACTCCATTTTGTTTCTTGCAATCCTTATTAGGCTGCTCAGACTGTGCCCAAGTTAGGCCTCATGGCCCGCAATGCTTGCCTCAGCAGAACACTGTATTTCGCTAATGTTTTTTCTTTCTGTCCAAGGCTGTTTCCCGACCTGCTAATGAGGAGACAATTCAGCTCTCACATACCAATCTAAGTGTGTAGTTCTGCTCCCACGTTAGGAGACGCTGAGACCCAGCGCAGTGGCCTTGGGTTTCTGATAACATGTACCCATCTGGCAGGTCTTAGCTCATCTCCCAGTGCCTCCTTTGTTCATGTTCGGCCCCGGCTGGTAGTTTTCCATGGTGGGCGGGGTTTGAGGCTTTTGGGGGAAGAATGATTACTCACTGTGGACCGGGGGGAAGTCAGTCCCTCAGCAGACATCTTAGGGTGCAGGTCATGATGGACTCCTCTGCAGAGCAATCCTAATAAACATGTAAGTTTGTATTCTCTACTGTCTGACCGACTCTTTATTCTTGGGCAGGCATAGCAGGTGGTTCCAAGAAAACCCGAGTGGCCCTAGCGGGCCACTTCTTTCAGTTGGCGCCCGAACAGGGACCGGGCAAGGTGATCCGACTCGCCCGTAATCGGGTTGTAGGGTCGGGGGGTGCGTTTGGTTGGTTGGGCGGATCGGGGTACCCCACACAAGACCGAGCTTGGTTCTCGCAGCTGCCCCGCCCGGCTGATCGGGCGCCCCCTTGTCTAGTGGTCATCAGCTGGGGTCCTGAGAAGGCGAAACCTTGGAGTTGACCGTTTGGTCCGAAGAGTCGGCGGTGGAGAATAGCTTGACTCGACCTGTGTGCACCAGGTGAGTGATTTGATTCTTGGAAAAAATGGCGCCATTCTTGGACGACACGAGCCTGCGGGCTGTGTCTTGATGCAGTCTCTGGACTGTCTTGTTTGCAGTTTTTGAACTGCCTTGCTTGAACGGCATGAGTCGATGGGCTGTGTCTTGGTACCGTCTCCGGACTGTCTTGTCTTGAACTGGGCGGGTCTCCGGACCCTTGGAAAGGACACAGAGTGTTTGCGAGCGGTTTACCGGACCACCTGGAAATTTGGCCCGCGCTTGAAAAGGCCCGGGACTGCCCGCAAACAATCTGCCAGACCAACTGGTAATTTGGCTAATGCACGAAAAGGTCTGGGCCTGGTGCCTGTCTCTTTGGATTTGATACAGTCTCCGGATTGTAGGGAGTGGTCCCTGGACCGTTTCTGTTTGGTTTCGTGACTAATATTTGTTACTTTATCTTGTCTTCGTTTGTCGATTGTTGCTGTTATACTTGTCCGTTGGGGACAGTGTCTGTGTCTTATATTAAGATGCCTTGTTTCAGCAAATTGGGGTGTTTTGGATGTCGATGTGGTTCTACTGATGCTCGATTGGAAGAAAGCCAGCCTGCACCCCCGGAGGGTACTCCAAATTTTGACATGTATGTTAAACATAGTATTGGCCCCGTTATGTTTAGCACATTGTGGCGTAAATATATGAGGGACAATACTGAGCTACAGTGGGCGCTTACTGGCTCTTTTGATGAACAGAAATTGAACTTCTTGCAGGACAAGTTGTTTTCTAGGAGCAGACAGTCGATGTTTGATTCTCTGAGACTGTGGCAGAAAGAAGCGAAGCAGCGACGCATGAGGGCAGAGAAAGAGGCCCGGAAGAGGCAGACGTAAACGATAACACAGAAAGCAGTAGCCTATGAAAGAGGGAAGGTAGAGAAGGGTATAGAATGTGCAGATAGAAAGTTTCGGTTACAGACAGATAAGTGCTATGTTACCAGAGAGGAAGGTGATGATTTCGTTGAAGAGCTATTGGATTCTCGTCCTCCTCCTCCTTATGCCCCTGAACGGATATACCCGGCAGTCTCAACCTCTCAGTCCTTGGCCCCTAGTGCCGCCCCTTCTAGCATCCCTGTTTGTGGTACTACCGCTTCAGCCCCGGCCCCTCTTGCTTCTCTTCTACTCACACCAGGTTCCGGGGCGGGTGCTGTTAGTTCTCCTGTCCAGACTGTCGGCTCTGGATCGACCGCTACTCTCCCTCTCACCCCTACCACCCTGTCTCCCTACCTGATGGTACCTGTCTCTGCGTCTGCTCCTTCCCCCGTGAGTGTGGCACACCAGGCACAGTTGAATGTCGAAACTCCCGCGCGTGGAGTGCATGATGTGAATTGGGCAGCGGCGCGAGATCAAATGGATAAAGTATTGGTGCGTTCTGCAGTGGGTGATGAGGAAAAGAAAATGGTGGCGAGCCAAGCAGCTCAGTGGGCTCGACACCCGATCTATAGTTTGGAGGATGTGTGGAGTGTGATGAAAGATTATGAGCCGTTTATACAGCAGCATGCCCTTAAACACATGTCAGCGATGCTGATAGAGTTGTGGGAACAATGTTTTCAGGGTGTTGCACCGCAAATCATATATGACATACGGGATAGGGTATATGTTGCAGGTATGGCTCCCAATTAGGTTTTTAGCAATATAACAACACTAGTGGGTTACCGGGGTAGATTGCTCCAGAAGGTACCGACAATGGGGTTACAGCATCCCATGAGGGAGGTTCATCCCATTTACCACCATGAAATTCCAGAACTGCGCGATTCCACTAATGCTGTGATTAGACAACGGGTCGATGCTCGGTTTCAGGAGCAATGGATTTATACTCCTTGGAAGAGGAGCGAGGTCCTATCCCTAAAGGGCCAGCTGCCGGACCCCCGAAAAAACCCTACTGCATATTATAAGGAATTGACGGAGGCGGCCTCCTCTACAGTAATGACGTTAGCGGATATAGAGTTGTTTTTTGGCTTGTTGGTACCAGTGGACATATGGAGGCAAGTCCATACGCAGGATCATGCACTAGAGTTGGGGGGAACATGGGACGAGATTAGGGCTTGGGATAAGGAGCGTAAGCCTGGAGACAAGCCGAAAGCGGAGCTCCTCGCTTTGCCAGGGCGTATTATCACATACATGCATTCACTTATCCCGCCAAGAAGGGTGAATTGGGATAAGTTGACTGCGTGTCGCCAGAAGAAGGATGAAAGTGTGTTGGATTTATTTACTAGATTTGAAGGGGTGTTCTTAGATTTTAGTGGACAGGACCTGTCGCAGGAGGGTGGTGTTCGTTTATTTGTCAACAGATTTGTCACTAACTTACTTCCCGAGATTGCAACACGGTTGCAGGCTTCGGAAAGTACTTGGATGACATCATCCCCATCCGTCATATTGAGTATGGCACAATATTACGAACATAGAGAGAATGAGGACAAGGAAAGGGTGGAGAAAAAGTCAAAGGATTTGAAGATGAGGGTATTGATGCAGCAGGTTGCAAGGGGAAATGGACGAGGTAGAGGTTCGGGTTCGGCCCAGCAGCGGTCTGGCAGAGGTGGCGTGTCAAATGCGCCCCTCGGGCTCAACCAATGTGCGTACTGCAAAAAGGAGGGACATTGGCAGAATGAGTGTCCGGAGTTGTTACAGAAGGGTGAGGCCCCAAGGGGTCACTGTTTTCGAGGATGCGGGAGAGGAACAGGAGGTAGAGGGGGAATGCAGTCTGAAGATACGTCACACAATAGGCAGAGCGGAAATTATTTTGATGATCCCAGGGGACGGCAGTATTATCATGATGATTATGACATGGATGAAGTGACGGGGTTATCCCACAGCTAGGACAGCCGAGGACAGGGCGAGGGACCAGTTCCTTTGCCCATAGATCAGAATGGACCTTATGTCACTGCTGATTTACAGGGTACTACTGAATTTTTTTTAGTTGATACAGGGGTTATGAATAGCTCTGTTTCCCATTCACTGGTCCCAGGGGCAGCTCTGTCTGGCCAAAATAATGTTTCGGTGGGTTTCTCAGGCGTGCCGGTCATTAGCCCCATTTCCAAGCCCCTTGCTTTGACCATTGGCCCCTGTACAATCGATTCACCATTTTTACTGACGTCAAATTGTGGGGAAAATTTGTTAGGACTCGAATTATTGAAACAGTTGCATGCGACAATTTTCTGTTCTCCGGACGGTGTTTATACGACTATTGGACCGCAGGTTGCTTGTGCTAAACAGTGCTTCGCGAAAGATGCCCCCCTTACGGCTGAGTTTAGAGATGTACCACGTACGTTATGGGCTACAGGAGATACAGATGTGGGGTTACTCCAGATCCCGCCCGTTTCTATACAGATCAGAGACAATGCTAAATTGCCACGTATTCCCCAATAGAAGATATCCCAGGCAGGTGAGAAGGCCCTATTGCAAATAATACAGGATTTGATTGAGTCTGGTGTGGTTGAGGAGACTACAGCAAATGTGTGTAATAGCCTTATTCTTCCTATTCTTAAAAAGGCCCCCTTGGATTCCCCTGATGCCCACCCTGATGTTTACCGCTTTGTGATTGACCTCAGGGAGGTTAATAAGATTGTAGTTCCCCAATACCCTGTGGTTCCGGACATTACAGCGATCTTAACAATGATTCCCCCATCAACAAAAAATTTCTCTGTAATTGACTTGAAAAACGCTTTCTTCAGCATACCAATTCATACAGATAGCCGATATCTGTTTGGCTTCGCAATAGCCAGTCGGAGCTTTAGATTCTGTCGTGCTCCACAAGGCTATACTGAAAGCCCTAGTATTTACAGCCAAGCATTGAAAGCTCAATTCTATTCTTTGGAGCTTCCCCCTGGTAATGTGCTGTTGTAGTATGTTGATGACCTCCTTATTGCTTCGGACAACGAGGACGGTTGCAAAGACGCCACAGTTAAATTATTGTTGCATCTGGCGCATCATGGACACAAGGTGTCGCTTTCCAAATTTCAGTATTGTCGACAGGAGGTCACCTATTTATGTCACCTACTGTCGAAGGAGGGACGCAGACTAACAGCTGAACGCATAGCTATCATCACTAACATGTCTGTCCCTAGAACCCAACGCGAGGTACGCGCGTTCATAGGGATAACATCGTATTGTCGGCATTGGATCCCTAACTACTCCCTACTAACAAAGCCCCTTCTTTACCTGATCACAAAAGATGTGCATGAGCCCTTGCCCTGGACACCTGCATGCCAGCAAGCTTTTGAGCAACTAAAGACTGCGCTTTGCTCTGCTCCTGCGCTTGGTACTCCTGATTACCAGAAGCCTTTTGTACTCTAAGTGCATGAGGTGGACGGTTGCGCGCTTGCTGTTCTAACACAGGGTTTCAGTGGTAAGCAGAGACCCTGCGCCTATTTCTCCGCCATGCTTGACAACGTCGCCAGTGCGCTCCCGAGCTGTCTGAGAGCTGCCGTGGTGGTGGCAGTTTCTATCAGACAATCGGCAGGGCTCGTCCTTGATACTGCTCTCACGGTGATGGTACCCCACGCTGTGGATACACTATTGAATAAGACAAAAAACGCAGCACCTTACTAGTGCACGTCTGACTGGTTATGAACTGACCCTGTTTGCTCCGCACATTACCATCAAAAGATGTGCTACTCTGAACCCAGCCACGTTACTACCCCTCCCTTCGGAAGAAAAGGGCAATGATGTCCATGATTGTTTATTTCGGACTGAGGAAGAAACGAAGGGACAGGTAGACCTGACTGATGTTCCCTTATCTGAACCCCAAGGGGAACTATATGTCGAAGGCTCTTGTTTCAAGTTACCAGATGGCACCACCACTGCAGCCTATGCAATAACAACATTACACACTGTAGTTGAGACATCCCGTATCCCACACCAATCGGCCCAAGCTGCGGAGTTGGTTGCCCTTCTCAGGGCTTGTGAGTTAAGTGAGGGACTGGCTGTTAATATCTACACCAACAGCCAGTACGCCTTTGGGGTGGCCCATAATTTTGGGCGCCTCTGGGCGGAGAGAGGGTTCTTGACTTCGCATGGATTGCGGATTCAGAACGGCCCATTGATACATAGATTGCTGTACGCATTGACACTTCCCAGTAAGTTAGCAATAGTGAAATGTAGCGCTCATAAGGCTATTACAGATGATGTGGGGAGGGGAAATGCTTTCGCAGACCAGACAGCTAAGGAGACAGCTCAATCAAAGATGACACAGATGTTGGTGGCAGGTCCCGCGAGGTGGGTCCCAGACAATGGAATGTTTGAGGACACATTGGAGAATGTCAGGAATATCCAGGGTGAGGCGACTCTAGAGGAGTTAGCAATGTGGGAGGAGAGAACAGGTCGCTTGGATGAGGATGAGTGTTGGACTGACTTGTCAGGGAAGCAGCGATGGTTGCTGCCTAATTCATATGTGCTCCCTGTTGTGACTATGGCCCATGGCCCGGCGCACATTAGTGCTAAAGGAATATGCAAGTTGCTGGATCCAGTATGGCAGAATGATAATATCGCTAAGGCAGCTACGCATCTAGTGAAGCATTGTATCATTTGTCTGAAACATAACCCCGGGAAAGGTACCCCTACACCTTCTGGTAATTTTGCACCGCCTTCCTTCCCTTTCGAGGTTCTCCAGATGGATTTAATCGAAATGGAATGGGTGAATAACCTGAAGTATGTGCTAGTAGTGATCTGCGCATTCAGTAAATGGATTGAGGCTTACCCCACTAAAGAGAATACAGCTATGGCGACGGCGAAGGCACTTCTAAAAGAGTACTTCCCGCGCTATGGATTGCCACGCGTGATCTGGAGTGACAATGGAAGTCACTTTAATGCAAAAGTCATTGAATTGGTGTGCACAGGTTTGCATATTAAACAGAAGTTTCATGCAGCGAATCACCCCCAGTCAGCAGGCCTGGTTGAGAAGTACAATGGTACTCTCAAACTTAAGTTGGCAAAAATTCAAGAAAGCACAGGACTAAAATGGCCAGATGCATTACCCTTGGCATTATTATCTACCAGAGCGACAGCGCATTCTAGAACAGGGTTGTCCCCTACGAGGTGGTCTTTGGACGCCCTTCCAATGTTTGGGGCGTCCCCAGACCCAAGCGCTTTTCCGAGATAGAGTACCCCCTGCTTGTAGACTACCTGTATGAATTGTCTAAAGATTTCCGTTCTCTTCATCAATAGATACAAGCCACGTTGCAGCCAGTACCAGAGGGGCCCGGGCATTGCATACAGCCCGGTGAGTATGTGCTAATAAAGAACTTCCAACGGAAGAACAGCCTGGAGCCGAGGTGGAAAGGGCCAGTGATCATGCTACTCGCCACCAGAACAGCTGTCAAGGTGGACGGCAGAAAGCACTGGATTCATGCGTCTCATGTGAAACGGGTGCCTCTCCCGCTTCCGTATGGCCGCTGGGTCAATGAAGGCATCGGTGATAAGGAGTGTGAGAAGGTGCCACGCTTCGTTCCCTTCTCTGACGCCCGAGTGAGGTGGGCGCAGACAGATGAAGAAAGTGATGCAGTTCTGTCTGAGGCGATCCCACCGGAGATAAGGGCCGACCCGGATAACACCGTCTCTAACACACTGGAATCTGGATCTCGATGCCCATCTGATCCTGAGTTTCTGCCCCTTTTGTTGATGAAACAGTGCCTGGAGTTACCAAATATAATTTGAGGCCCCGGAAAAGGACGGTGCACCAGCCGAACAGTCTAGGAGTTAGGGAAGGACTTGAGCTTAGGGCGCGGGTGCTGTGCCTAAGGTGCCTGTATTAGACTAGGGTGAACAACACTGGTGCACTGCCCTGGACACTGGACAGGATAGCTGAGGGCATTGGCCCAGGAGGGAGGGTGCCCTATCCTGAAAGAAGAAGGATTTGTTTTTTCTGCAAGGGTTGCGATCGCGCAGCTCCTCCGTGGGAGTGCTTCATAGCACTGTCGTTGATGAACAATAGGAGCCTGCCAGTGAGGCTCTAAACGGACACTGGGTGATTTGTGCCCCCTGGTACTGTGGTTGCAATAAGTGGCTCTAGCCTGTGAATTATTCTTTCCCTTTTTGACACCTATAAATTGCCCTTGAAGTTGTCCAACTGTATCCTTTTGGCCTTCCTATCCCTGATGAGGAGCAGCCCTTTGCGGCTCCGCGTCCTACTCCAAATTATCCTGTTTGGTCCTCTTGGTCTACTAAGAGTAAAGTAGTGTTTGTTGCCATAATTTTGCTTACCTTGCTAGTTGTATTTGGGGTGGTTTGGTACCTAGAGGAACAACATCCTGTGCACGCCTTGATAGGGACTACCCCGGTTCCAGCAGAGCACTCGTTTGTCACAGTGGCCCCACATAAGGAGAGACATAGACAGACTTATGCACAAAATGCTTTCGTTCAGATGCTTCATCAGGTACACAGTACTACTAATGCCACGAATTGTTGGGTGTGTGGGCTATTTCCCTCAGTTATGCATAAAAAGGATTTGCTAGTATCATTGCCCCAGTCATATTTGGGTAGCTGTGAAGCGTGGTTCCAACTGCTCTCTATGGTATACATGCATTATCATGCTGACGCTATGAAAATGGTACAAGCTGACTGCGAAGCAGTGTTGGAGTATATAGTGGTACACCAGGGATATACACCCGGACCAGATGGCAAGGAGGGTACCCTGCACCCCGATGCTTGTATGAATAAATTTGAAGCCCACGAAAATGTCACTTGGTTGCAAAATGAAATGCTAGATTTCCAAGGATTTAATGTCACTGAATACTTTAAATGTTTCCAGGAGCGCAATATCACTGAGGACAAAGCTTTGCCTGTCCCTGTGATCAACTCAACAGCTAGTTTCTGTGTTGAAGGAACAGGGAACATTTCAGTAGGACAGAGTCATTGTAACTATACATACCGATTGAACACTACTAGCAGCCCACCTTTGCTTACACCTCCGAATGTATAATTCATCTGTGGGGAACAGGCTTATACATGGCTTCCGAGAGGGTGGTCTGGCCGGTGTTATGTTTCTTTTCTCTTGCCTCCCGTTTATATTGCACCGTCCAATTACCACAAGGATCATAGATTACAGCGTAGGGATCTTCAGGTACACCGAGTTAGGAGAGTGGTTGATCCAGACGATATTGATCAGACAGATACCTCCCTGCAGCAATTTGCCGACATAATGAAGGGCATTGTGCCGTTCTGGGGTCCCATGTTCAATAGCCGTAATATTTGTCGCCTTGCTAGAGTAGTTGAGGGAGTCATTAATACTACTGCCGGTATACTGACTAATATTACAGTCGAGCTTCAGGCTACGAGGCTCGTTTCTCTTCAAAACCGGATGGTTTTAGATGTCATCCTGGCTGATAGGGGTGGAGCCTGTCGCGTCATCGGCAGCAGCTGCTGTGTGTATATTCCTGATAGTGCCCCTACTGTATACTCCGCAATACAGAAATTGCACCGACTCGCATCAGATATCCATCAGGACAATGGTTCATGGTCACTCACTGGGTGGCTCTGGGGTCTAGTGACATCATGGGGTTGGAAAATATTACTTGTCCTACTAGCAAATTGCAGGAGTCATCTTTACCTGTTGCTTATGCATTAACTGCCTTCCAGCCTGTTGCACTTATTGTATGAGTAAAATTATTCCTACCCCTACATTGCCCAGAAGCGATAACAAAGTTTCTGTTATGATGATGCAGGAAATTCAGGATATCATGCTTATCGATGAGGGCATCTTCGAGTATTAGGTGCCTTCAATGTTCATGCCTTGCTTGTTTCCCCCTGTAACATGAGTGACTTTGTTTATTCTTCTTCTCCCTTAGAATTGTAAAGACCCTACCGGATAGCAATAAAGCATTTAGCCACCCATGCTAAAAGGAGGGTCTGTTAGGTTTTAAATTCCCGCCCCTGCAATGTATTCCCTTCATGTTATATTAGGTTAGCAATGTGTGGCTAAATAGATGCCAGTTGTACTTACGTTATGCAACCCACTGAGTTATCCGTGTAATGTGCAGGCTTCAGTTGGCGAATGCGACTCCATTTTGTTTCTTGCAATCCTTATTAGGCTGCTCAGACTGTGCCCGAGTTAGACCTCATGGCCCGTAATGCTTGCCTCACCAGAACACTGTATTTCGCTAATGTTTTTTCTTTCTGTCCAAGGCTGTTTCCCGACCTGCTAATGAGGAGACAATTCAGCTCTCACCTACCAATCTAAGTGTGTAGTTCTGCTCCCACGTTAGGAGACGCTGAGACCCAGCGCAGTGGCCTTGGGTTTCTGATAACATGTACCCATCTGGCAGGTGGTAGCTCATCTCCCAGTGCCTCCTTTGTTCATGTTCGGCCCCGGCTGGTAGTTTTCTATGGTGGGCGGGGTTGGAGGCTTTTGGGGGAAGAATGATTACTCACTGTGGACCGGGGGGAAGTCAGTCCCTCGGCAGACATCTTAGGGTGCAGGTTATGATGGACTCCTCTGCAGAGCAATCCTAATAAACATGTAAGTTTGTATTCTCTACTGTCTGACCGACTCTTCATTCTTGGGAAGGCATAGCAGGTGGTTGTGAGAAAACCCGAGTGGCCCTAGCGGGCCACTTCCTTCAATGTTGAGGAGAGATATCAGAAGATATGAAGAGTGAGCCTCCGGCGGGTGCCCTGGCTTCAGTAACCCAACCATTTCAGCGTGTCTCCAATCTGAGAAGAGTCGCCGCTCCTTGAGCACTACCTGAATCACCCTTAAGAGGTGTGCCCCCCACTAGCGGCATATAGGCTCTCAGAAATTCACTAGGAAAACCATTAGGTCCAGGGGCTTTCCTGGGACACAACTCTGCAAGGGCTGCAGTTAATTCTTCCTCTGTAAGCGGCTCGTCTAGCTGCGCCCTGGCAGACACGGTCAGGCAATTAGGTGGCAGGGCGTCGATAAAGTTGTTAATTTGGTCAGCGGTCACAATCTCTCTCTCGGCAAATAGGGCCCCATAATACTCTGAGCCACTTCCCCAGGGCCCGACAACAGTCCTCCCCGCCTGTTGTGAATAGTTGGAACGGGGTGATCGCATGGAACACCTGGCAAAGCCTGTGGAGCATTTTACTAGATTTGTCACCCCATTGGTATATATATGGCTCTGGGAAGCCTGCGATGCGCACTTGGCCTCCTCTAGGAGCACCTTTTATTTTTTTTGGTTGGGGCAGGCCCAACTGTCGTCATGCCACTCCGCGCTCCTCAAGGTCAAGCATCTGCTTCTCGAGTTGCGACAACTCCTGAGACCGAAGGTTGCGCTCGCTGGCACAAAAACTGTTATCGATACCTCAGAGAGTGGGCTTCATGGCCTTCCACAATACTATCTTGGAGTAGGCAGTCTCAAGGTTAAGGGAGATTTACTCCACTATGGCACGATGCAAGGGTTTCTCATGTGCCAAGGCGAGAGTTGCCATCTGAAGGGAGGGCGCCGCAGGCCCACATGAAGCCACAATGCTACTGGGGAGTGATCCGACAGCCTTCTAGGCAGAATGTCGACTCCAGATGCTCAATGCATGAAGCCAGCCAGGACCAACAGGTGGTCCAGCCAGGAGAAGGAGTCGTGAACTGTGGAATAATATGTATAACCCGCATCTGCAGGATGATAGGCTTGGCAAGTGCCTACCCACCCTATCGCAGTCACTAATGACCTCAATCAGAACCCCCGGGCTCCCACACCTCCTCCATCCGTGCGTCATCTATCCACCCCAGAACATTATGTCATTCCAATCTCCTCCAACGACAACCAGCCCACCCGGCAACTCTCCCCATAAGCCAATGATGCGGTCTGCAAAGGATTGCCCTAGTGGCATGGGGGGCATAGACACTGCAAATGACCAGAGATTCCCCATAAACTGTACTAGCCACAAAAATATAAAAATATACCTGCCCTGAATATCCACCCACGTTTTTATGCACTGAAAGGCGATGCTGTGATGGATATGAATAGCTGCACCCTGCGATCCCCTCATGAATCTGCAGTTGAACGTTTGCGTGTACCCGAATCTAGCGAGACACAGGACCTTGGACCCCAGGAGATGCATCTCCTGTAGAAGGAGAATGTCAGCTCGTAACCTTTTGCCTTGTCCAAGCACCGCCCCACGCTTAACCTTGTCTAAAATGCCTCTGACATTTCAAGTTATAAAACAGAGCCACCTGGCGGACCCAGTGGGGTCTGTATCAGCCATCCGATACGGAGTAGAAGTGGCCGGACCAACTGCAGATGGCGATACAGTCATGTGGGCGCCAGGCATGTGCAATTCCACTTTCAACAAAACCTTTAAACAAACCCCCCCTCCCCACCCCCTTCCTAATACTTCACAAACATTGAAGTATCTGTCACGGAGAGGGCCTATGGCCGAACTCAACGAGGGCCAAAAGCCGGACCTGTCCAATGAATCCCTATATCCCACTAACAACCAGGAGTCTCCTCTAGAGAGCCGTGGCCCCAGGCAAGCCAGAGGTGCAGCTGATGGAAAAGTGCCTTCATCGGGGGCACATAGGTGGTAATGTTCAATCCAACATGTAAGATAGGGACAGTTCCATAAGCCAAGCGGAGAGAGGGACGTGCCCACATGTCACAGAGAAGCTTCAGCATTTATCATCCCGATGCTTGGACCACCAGGACGGACAAGACCTCTTCTGATGCTTATCTGTGGGCCTAGCTTGCTGCGAGTGTTTGTCACTCAAAGACGAATAGGAGTCCATGCGTGGCGGAGTGTGAGGCTTCATGGACACAGTCTCATCGGTCCACGCAAAGATCTCCTCAGGGGTATCGAAGAACAAAGTTTGAAAATTGAACACCACACGCATACGGGCAGGGAAAAAAAGCGTATATGGTATTTTGAGGTCATGTAGGCATTTCTTTGCAGCGACAAAGGATTGACGCTTTTGTTGAACCATTTTAGTATAGTGCTGGAATATCAAGATGCGGTGGGAATCGAAGATAAGCGTGTCTTGACTGTGTGCAAACTTTAAGATAGCGTTTCTAACATGGAAGTTAAGAATTTTAGCAATAACCAGTAGCGGCCGGGCAGCCGCGGGGGGGGGGGGAAGTTTCTTCACCAGCGCCCGATGGGCTTGTTCGAACACGAAACAGGAGGAAAGGGAGTCCGGAGGTATAAGTGCACTAATCCTTTGAGCAAGGAATTTGCCCATTGACTCGTCTTCACAGCCTTCTGGAAAAGTTGTTGCGATGAGCATGGCCCTCCGCATCTTCAACCCGCGCCACAAGCTCCCGGGTCACGGTCGTGAGTGTAGTGACTTTTTGCATCTTCAACATTACTCTAGTCTCGGCTTCGGTGGTCCGCTCTACCACTTTCCTGTAGGTCCTGGCGCAACACGTTTATGTCTGAGCCGACTGCACCGATTTTAGTGTATAACATGTCCCTTGACTGAGTAATGATGGCTAGGAGCGCTGCATTGTCAGGCCCGGACCCCAGGGCCCCACCCCCCGGAGTCGGCACCACGGCCTTAACCCCATAAATATTTCCATGGTGCTTTGTTTGGCCGTGGAGCTTGGAAGTTTGTCCTTTGTCATTATGAAGCTGCTTCAGGCACACAATCCATACACAACTGCAGTCCAGTGCCGCAAGGACTTCTGACCTGCCAAACCCCCTAACCACAGCTCCAAGGGGGTAGCACGAGCAGTTGGGACAAAGGAGGGCAGATGGTATTTCAATAGTGTGGAGGCAGACGGAAGCGTCAACAGAGTCCTGCTATGGGCCTCCAAGGTGCCTGGAACCGCAATATCAGGGCAGCCCAAACCACAAACCACACCGAGACCTGGCCCGGCTGCGTCCGTGATCAGGAGCCCACCCGCAGCACTGCCTCCTAATGAGGGGCCCCACCTGAGCATGTGTGGGTCAACGCGGCATCTGAATCGTGGGCTGCACTTCTGTGCAAATGTAGTGGAGTAGGCAGCTTTCTGGTTGAACTAAACATTACTATTTGTTTTAAGTGCAACATCATTAATTCATCAAGTACTAATACATTCATCATAGTAATCATTAATACACAAATATTATTTAACACCCAAAATTGAGCATGTTAACATTTTTTAACAGTTTAACCATCATATGGTGGGGTACAAATATCATAAGCTAAGGTACAGCTGTCATATGTTGAGGTATAACCAATATATGACAGGGCTTAACCATCATATGCCGAGGTACAACCATCACATGCCGAGGTACAACTATCATAGTCTGGGTCATAGCAACCATTCCACTCTTAGCAACAGTATCCTTTTTGGTGCTAGGGTGCTATGGGGGACAGATTGGAAACTACATAAATTAAACAGGACTCTTGGAGAGTCTTGTTTGCTTTTTGTTCCTGGTTTCTCCTTTGATCTTCGAGTCAGGTTTTGGAAGGTTGGCACTAGGGCTTAGATAAGGGAAGCAAGGGGTAGCTGCTGCTATCCTTGGTGACCCCAATATACATCCGTCCCAAGGCGCTATCAATACACTTTACATTTGGTACTTACACAACTGAATGTGGGGCGGGTAAGGAGTTTTACTGAATACACATTTATCGTATTATGAATCCGAATGGCAGTGGTGCCAGAATAGATGTCTTTCTTGCTCCTTTTTGAACACGTGTAGGCAAGAGACCAGTCTCTGGTGGGGGCGGATTGTTCCTTGGATTACATTAGATTAGATTAAGGGATTTGAAAACGGCAGCTGCAGTTCCAGAGTGTTTGCTGTTGCTGACAACGTTATTGCTGGGTGTAACTACAGAACCTTCCCTAAATCTACAGAGTGAGTAATGAAGTTTTGCAAGACAAGCAGCACTCAGACAGGAAGCACAAGGACAGAGACACAGCCTTGTAGTGCATGAGGCAGCGTACTGTAGGCACTGTTAACATAGGGATGAGCTCAATATCAGGTATGGACATCATGTATGGGTCACCAGTAGTTGAATCTTCTATCACTGTCTTGTCCACTGGCACTGACTTTGCTGCTCATTGACACAGGGCTCAAGAAGGCAACAGCTGGAGCAAAAAGTAGATAGGGCTTTGTTAGCTGTGGTTGCTTTCTGCATTTTCTACTACTAGACCTGATCCCAGTCCCTGACAGCAGCAATGAGACTGTTAAAAGGCTAAAGGAAGTATATGGGCCATGTCATTGATGTCCATGGAGGTCAACGGACGTATGATGTCACATATTTCCCCCGCTTTTTAGGTCTCGCCTGAGCCAGCGCATGCGCTGGTCTGGCGAGACATTTAGTGAGTGAACTTTAGAAATGCCACCACAAGCTTTTGCTGGCCTAGAGCGTGCGGTTACGCGCACAGTAACGCGCATTCCTCGCATCGCTCAGGCGCCATCTGGCTTTCCTCTCACTTGCTCTCCCGCTCCTCCCTCACCACAGAGCGCGTCTCGCGGCCGCGCGTCTACTTGACTCCGGAGCAAGTGTAAACAGACAGAGACAGGCGCCATCTGGCTTTCCTCTCACTTGCTCTCCCGCTCCTCCCCTTCCGTCACCACAGAGCGCGTCTCGCGGCCGTGCATCTTTTTGGCTTGTTTTTTAACTTTTAGCGCGAGGCGCGTGCGCTTCTTTTCATCTCTTATCTCTCTCTTTCTGCTCTCTAGCCATCACCCCGTTCCCTCTTCTCACACGGTTTACTCTCCCTGCTACCGTCCTCTCCCTTTGTCCCCCATTTCCTCTCTGTTGTTCGTTTTTCTACTATTATCTCTTCCCTTGTTCTTCTTTCACTTCCCATCATCTCCATACCTCCACTTATTTTTCCCCTGTTTACTTTTGCCCTCCATTTTCTCTGTACACTCTGTCTCCTATCTCACGTTCTCTTCCTGCTCCAGAGCTCCTTCCTCCAACTATCGCTTTATTTCTCTTTTTTTGAAAAAATCTTTCTGCCTTTCCTCTCTTCCCGTTCCCAAGCTTCTCTTTTTTTTCATTCCCTAGCCTTCCAATCACCTTTCCCATTTCCTCTGTTCTGCACTTCTTCTTGCACTACAGAGCCCCATGTGTCTACTTGACTTCGGAGCAAGTGTAAACAGACAGAGATCTATCTAGGCTCTCAGGCAGGCATTCCAAAAAAAGAAAACATAGAGCGAGCCTTTAAAACAAAAAATCATATAATGCTAGTTTGGCAATGTCATCATTTATGTACACTTAACTGCACATTCTTTAATTGTATCCAAACCATTACTGAAATTAATGCACAGTTCAAATAATTGATGGCTCTTCTTTTATGTGGCTCAGTCTACTCCTTTTTAGTTTCAGTAAAGCGCTTTGTCATCCCTTGAGCCATGAACACACTATAAAAAACTGCTAATGAATGTGTTGATAAATAAAAATAGTGGTCTCACATTTGGGACATTATAAGTGTTTAGCCATGCAACAGTTGTGCTGCATAACTAAATACTTATAAGGTCCCAAAGGCGAGACCTATTGGCTATGCCAATGCTTGTTAGCTGTTGTATTCGTGTTTGTTTTAAAAAAGACAGATTTTTTTGGTACTTGATCGACTTTGGCGTAGCATCTTTTTAAGTGTTTGTTCTCATGTTGGTTTTTGGGTTTGGGGTAGTATTGCGGAGAAAGACATGCTTTAAAAATAATAGCTGTTGTTGTACTGGGTCAAATCATCATGCTCACCAAGAGAGCTGCCTACCCGGCACTTCTCCGGTGGGGGCACTCTGTTCAGGTCTGCAACGTTAGGGCTTACTGGTGACCATCTTTTCCCCTGTGATGACAAGAACAGCCATTTTGTGTAAGGCTGCATTCTAGTCATCTGGGTGGAGGCAGGGGAGTGTCGAATGCCGCTGGTGCATTTAAACAACACCGCGGCACAGATGTGTGCAGCGGGTGCGCTGAAGGCCCGTCTGCGCCCGTCCGCGTCCCGACCGCGGCCAGCGCCAGCCATGTTTCTCAGGGGGCCCCTGATAACCAACCAGGCTTATGCTATTCTAGCAGTGCGCTTAGAGTCCTCCGGCCACACTTTACCTTTCCCTGTATTTTGACCCTAGACGACTTCTTGGACCAGGTACCTTGCCCTTCGTGCCACTATGCCCCCCCCCCTGACTGTTAACCCATTTGTCCCCTGCATGCCTCAGTCAGGCCCTGTAGCTACTTCATGGGTAGGCGCAGTCGAAAGGAGCTGTCTACTCTTCTCATCCATGTCCGGTCTCTGTATAAACATGACCTCCACATATTTGATCTTCTGAGTGATGGGGGCCTGGATGTTCTTTTTAAGACGGAAACGTGGATGAATGAGTCTTTCACGCTGGACATTGCTATGCCTATTCCGGAGTGGTATTCCCTGGTCCACTATGATAGATGCCATAAACGAGGCGGAGGGGTGGCAATAGCTTTTAAACAGCCTCTTACATGCTCTACTTTCGAGCTCAGTGATCTTAAGGGAGCGGAGAGCCTCGGTCGCCACCTCACACTCTCTTCCCATGCCTCATTTATCGTCCCCCGGGCATCGCAGGGGATTTTATTGATTCTATTGAAGATGCTTTGGCCCTAACCTCCTTAAATGGGCCAATTTTACCGTATTAGGGGACTTCAGTTAACATTCTGATGACCCTCAGGCCCAGTCGGCCTCTTCGCTGTCTGAACGTGTGCTTGCACTGAATCTGCCAGAGCTGGTTTTGGGACCTACACATTTGGCAGGTCACACTATCGATCTGATCTTCTCAAACTGCTTGTGATCTATTTGCCCTCCGAAACCTTCACTGTGGTCCGACTTCCCCCTGATTATCTTTTACTGGACCTATGCTGTCTCCAGTCAGCAGAATAGGCAATCGGACCGCACTACCTTTAGGGCACAGAAGAGGGCGAAGCCTTCGGACTGGGTAGACCCCCATGCAAACACATGACCCCATCTTACTAATGATGTCAATCTTAATGTTGAGACCATCAATGGATGTCTTCTCGGGGCAGCGGAAGTGCTAGCCCCTCTACAGGAGCGTAAGAAGGCATGGGCAGATCCTCTGCCTTATGACTTTCCTCACATTTGGCTGAGGAACGTAAAGCCTGTAAAAAGCTTGAACGCATCTGGTGTAATGACGACTCTCCTGACAGCAAGGCTGTATACAGATTAGCCCTCACAGCTTATCATGCCTCTCTTAAACAGGCTCAGCGCCAGTTAGTTACCGAGAAGAGCATCACTGCTGAGCAGAGCTCCTGCTCTATCTTCCAGATTGTGAAGTCTTTTACTTCTCCAGTCTTGTCATCATGCTACTGTGCTCTCTCAAGAGCTTTGCAATGGGCTGGCAACATTCTTTGAGACACAAATATCTGATATCCAGAAATCATTGCCCGCCGTAGTTGCAGTCTCCCTGCATGCCGGTCATTATGATCAGCTCAGCCATAGGTTCACTCAGTTTAGGCCTATATCCTTGGAACAGTCCAGGGATGTTATCTTAAAATGCAAGCCTGGGTCTCCTATTGATGCGTGCCCACCAACATTGCTTGCAGAAGCTGTGGACATTATCAACCCTGTGATTAACCCGGTGTTCAATCTTTCTCTTTTCTCTGGGGTTGTGCCCGACGCTTGGAAGCTCGCCAAAGTGGTACCTCTGCTCAAGAAGCCTGCATTACCCCAGTATTTTCTCCAACTATAGGCCCATTTCTTTGTTGCCGGCCTTGACAAAAATGCTGGAAAAGCTTGTTAACACTCAGCTTTCAAAATATCTTGAGGAAGGGAATCTGTTACATCCCAGCCAATCTAGCTTTCGTCCCCATCATAGCACGGAATCAGCAGTGCTGGAAATTTCAGACCATATCAAATGGTCATTGGATTCAGGGAAAAATGCTACCTTGATCCTTCTTGACTTGTCTGCCGCTTTCGACACAGTCCCACACTCTATCCGCCTGCACCGTCTTTCTGCTTTGTGTGTGGGGTTCTGTGTGGGACTGCTGCATATTATTTTTGACTGCTAGAGGCCAATCGGTCTGGCTTGCATCTTTTTCCTCAGAGGTAAAGGCAGTTTAAAAAGGGGTCCCGCAGGGCTCTTCACCTAGCCCTACCCTATTTAACATCTTCATAGCCCCCTTGGCGTCTTTTCTCGAGCCATTCGGTTGTAAAATGATTTCTTACGCCAATGACACACAGCTGTTCTTTGCCTTCGAGGGCCTGCCAGCTTCAGTCGCTGCTCCTTTCTCGAACTGCATGCATGCTGTCTTCGATTAGATGAAGAGCAGCCAACTGCAATGCAATGAAGAGAAGACTGAAATTATCTCTTTAGGATCACATGTGTTCAACTGGTGGGAAGATCTTTGGCCCTCTGTATTGCCACCCCACCAACCCCTTCTCCAGTGTTAAAAAACCTAGGATTAAAACTGGACAATTCCCTCTCTATGAAGGCTCAGATCTCTGCGGTAGTAGGTCAATGCTTTGCGCTGCTCCGTACCAT
Source organism: Calotriton arnoldi (assembly GCA_963921515.1). NCBI lineage: Eukaryota > Metazoa > Chordata > Amphibia > Caudata > Salamandridae > Calotriton > Calotriton arnoldi. The sequence continues at coordinate 679,345 of CAWUFW010008809.1, read as the reverse complement.
CATAACATTTCTTCCCCTCCTGTCTCTGGAGGCAAGAAGAGTAGTGGTTCATGCCTTGATCACTTCGCTTCTTGACTACCCGAATGTCCTTTTTTGGGGGGCTGCCGAAGCCCAGGTGAAGCATCTGCAGGTGGTTCAATATGTGGCAGCCAGGTTACTTCTCCATTTGCCTAGGCGTTCCTCAATGGCAGCCGCTCTCAAGGTTTTGCATTGGTTGCCCGTTAAGAAATGCATCCTCTTCAAAGCACTAGTGATGGTCCATAGAGCAGTGTTCTCTTCCAGCCCTTGATATCTGGGCAGTAGATTCACTTGGTTTATTCCCTCTAGAGTGATGCGCTCTACCTCCTCTTCTCTTCTAGTTATTCCATGCTATAAGCAGGTTCGAAGGGGCTGTTAGGCCTTTTCTTTTTTGGCTGCCAAGGCATGGAATGAGATCTCTTGTGAGCTACGACTGACTGCTTCTGAGTTAGTCTTCCGTTAACAACTTAAAACCTGTTTTTTTCTGGGGAGAAGTAGGTCTTCTTGTATGGGATTGTGTACCTGGGCCCACTCTTCAGAGTAGCTGTGTGCTCTATAAATCTGTCATTCATTCATTCATTCATTCATGTCACTTTCACTACGCTTGACATTTTTAGGCCTGGCGTTGGCCAAAACCATTTGGATTTATTAAAATTAGATGTATAATATACTTTTTGGGCTTTCAGCCAGCCTTATTCATTCATTGGTGTGTTGTTGTGTCATTAACATTTTATTGTGCTCACCACAGCATGGAGCACTAGGACAGCTCACTTCACCTCTTGGATAGCTTCACTGTTAGTTGCAGCATTCTGCTCTTTCACAAGGAGCACATCTACACAAAGTAGTTCCCTTCCATACTGGGACTACAAAGGCAATATGCGCTTTTTGAGACCCCCCCAAAAATATTCTAGTTTTTAGCCAATTTTTTTATCATGTTCTCACAACAATAAAGTTTTACAAAAACCACAACAAAACAAGTATTAACAAAGCCAAAATTCAGGCAGCAAAACCAGCTTGTTCTGAATTGATATCCATGGGCATAGGGGTAGCCAATAATGTTTAAAGTAGCTTGCAAGAAGACTGGGCTGTTTTCATTAATGGCTCAAAAAATAAGGGAAAAGACTTGAAGATGTTTTTTTGCCACAAAAGTGACCAGTGCATCTAAAAGGTATCCTACACGCTGCTGCATGACTCATCAAGGGTCTGGAGAAATAGAACTACATCATTCCCACACTAATGGAACTCCTCTGACTTTCCTTGCTGACTTGCGCCATCTTGGAGGTCAAGTACACCATCCACAAAGCCATCACGACAGGCACCTCCACCTGTCTGTATGACAAGTTCACCATCTCCAATGGCTTTTGCCATGGCCAGAGCCAGGACACCAACAGGCAGGAGATGAAGATGTGCAAGAAAGAAAGAACTATGCAGCTAGCTTCCAACTATGGACCCAGGATCTGGAACAGCATCCCTGTATCCACCCGGGCTGCCTCTACACTTCTTTAATGGAGAAAAGATCTGATGATACACTACTTAAAAGAACACTACATCGCAACACAGTAAATGATCCCCTCTCTGAACCCATCACTCCCTGCCTAGACTTGCTCTGTGATTGTATTGCTGCCTTTCATCCTTTACAGCACGCCAATGCCTTTCAGCTATGTCCGTACTAAATAAAATATCACATACATACAATGATCTCAAAGGAGCCATGATATGTTGTCACAAAGTTTGAACCCAAGATGAACCAGGCATCAACATTCTGAATTATCTGAAGGTGTGCTAGGAGAAACTTTGGGACACCAAGTTAGTTCCCATGTTCCATGCGCAATGAATGCATGTGAAACTGTTTTGACTCTGGAGGAGAAGAAAACAATGAATTTTCTGCTAGATTCAATAATTAAAAAAACAGGAAGAGGGTACTTTGCCAATCAGCGAAGCCAGAGAGAGCTGAGTGTCAAATAGAAATACAAGACTGCTGAAAGAGTGCACTGGTGTAGGAAGTGAACCTAGATTATAGGGCCAGAAAGTGGGTATTCAGAATAAAGAGGGTCTTGAATGTGATGCTTGATATCCAGCTGGCAAACGCCAGCATGCATTGTGTGAACCTTCCGGCAGGGGCACCAAAATCAGCATTGAGCCTGATAATGAAATTGGTGTCATCTAAGTGCATCTAATAGTTGCATTTGAAAGACTGGTTTAGAGTGGCCAAAGGATCTAGGTAGATGTTGAAGGGAGCAGGGTTATATGAAAATCCAGAGGAACACCACTAGGAAGAATTCTGAGATGGACAAAAAGAAAAGAGGAAGATAAAAAGTCTGGGTTCAATTCTTCAGGAATGGCTTTAGTCACCTTAGTGTCAAGACCTGGACATACATCCTGGGAAGTCTGGAAGGCAGGTTGGAATGGTCAACAGTGTCAAGCAACTCCAAAGATCCAAAAGAATCAAGTGTGAGACACCACCGACATTCACATCAATATGAATGTCAACCAGGATATTTACTAGGATAGATTCCTTCTTGAATGAAGGGTGAAAACCAACCTCAGGATTGAGAACATTCTGAAGATATGTGTGGTGGTGGCTTTCCTCATATTGGTTGAAGAGTCAGAAGAAGAGATATGGAGTGGGAGTTTGCAATAAGTTTTCTTTTTAATTGAAGACTAACAATATGCTGTTTGACCACTACTCAGTGCTTGAAATGAAAATATAGAAGTGCCTGTATGCAGTGCTTAATTTGAGCCGGTGGGTGCCAGTGGGGGACACCAGGACTTATTTTTGGGGACTGGCACTTATTTCCCTGCATGAGATATTTACAGAGTGCCTCGCCTGACCTGCTAATGGCGGCTACCTCTCCCACTGGCGGTTTTTCTCCCCATCACTCACCCCCCTCTGAAGACATGCTGACACTGTCCTCCCACCGCATCACTGCATAGATTACACCCCCTATGTTTTTGAGTCATTGAAAATTTTGGGGACCGACGGAACTTAACACCAAGGTCATAATCCCCTTGACTGACCTCAAGATGGCCGCCTCAGTTGGTCTCTCCATGACGCTCTACCACTCCTGGACAATAGAACTGGCCATCGACCTGAACTTAATCACATCCCTCATCTGACCTTGATCCTGCGCTCCCTCCAGGACATGTACTCTTTGAACTTTCCCTCGACCGTGGAGACCCTGCTATTTGACCGAGGCCCGGTGGAGCTGAAGAGGAGATGTGCTGTGGATTCCCCCTTGGCCGTCACCTACCCAGCCGGACTTTGGGCAGACTTTTCTTCGTCTCTCTGTCGTATCCCCCTCCTTCCCCTACACCCTACCCCCTCCCCCCTCTACACTCCCTTCTTCCCGTCCTCTATACCTTTAATGTTTTCCTGTTGAGACCTAGCAATTTGAACGATGCCCGGTAGAGCTACCTTATAGCTGATGAGGAGATGGGCTGTGGATTCCCCCTCGGCCGTCACCTACCCAGCCGGACCTTGGGCAGACTTTCCCTTCGTCTCTCCGTCGTATCTATACCCTACCCCTCTTTCCCCTTCCCCCCTTTCCCTTCCTCACTCCATTTTCCTTTTCTTCCATGCTCCTTAAAAGTTTTTATTAATATCTTTGGTAACTTGTAACTGATGTAAGTTTTTACTGGACCTTGGACGCGGCTTTTACTCGTCTACGGGTTTGTGCCCCCTTCACCTTCTCCTTCATGCTCTGTCTCTCACCCTCCCCCAACGCTTTCCCTCTTTCTTTCTTTCTTTGTCTACTTCCTCTGCTCCTATCCCCTCTCCCCTGATTCTCTACCCTTGCCTGCTACGCCGCCTAGCCCCCTGCCCCTTGTGCCCTTTGACTAAGGACTCCTTCTCCCCTTGTTGGGGAAAGATCCAATATTTATACTCTGGAGTCTCAGTGATCCCTCTGAGAGAGTCCACAGCGCCAAGGGAGCCACTCTCAGTTGAGGTATTGTATGGCGCCCCTTGCCAAAGCACTCCCTCTCCCCTTTTTGGGGAAGGATCCAGTAGATAGGCCTTGGAGTCTCAGAGACCCCTCTGAGAGAGTCCACTGCGTAAAGAGAGCCTCTCGCAACGGAGTTGGGGGAATGATACCACTTCCCCTGGGATCACAGCTTACTGGACCTTGGACGCAGCTATTACTCGTCTACCGGTTTGTGCCCCGTCACCCTCCCCCTCCTCTTTCATGCTATGTCTCTCACCCTCCCCTCCTCTTTCCCTCCTTCGTTCTCTATCTACTTCCCCTGCTCCTACCCCTCTCCCCTGAATCTCTCCCTTGCCTGCTTTTTCCCTTACGTATATGTCCTTATTGTTTGTCTCGACCCAACATGTAACTATGTAGCTATGCTCTAAAACTGTGTAAACTTTGTAACAATGTAACCTTCAACTATGGTCTGATACTCATGTAAAGCGCTCTGATATAGCGCTATATAAAACCTTTCAAATAAATAAAATAAATAAAAAATAAATAAATAAATAAAAGAGAGGGAAAAACCCATAGACTGGAAAAATGGAGGAAGAGAACGATGGCAAAATTGTCTCAAAGTAAGAAAGCAGGAACCTGCAAGAGCGAGAAATCGGGGCAGGGAGTGTTTGGCAGTTAATTAATGACTACCAGCCTTGGTATTTGATGCACAGAGGTTTAATTGCATCAGCTTCTGACCAGAGGTTTGGGCACCAGCACTTTTTCTTTTACAAATTAAGCACTGCCCATATTCACTATCCAGAAGTACGTGTTTGCTACTGAGTACTCTCCCATTAAAAATATTGCAGCATTTCTGAGAAGTGCTGGTACTCTCAGTTTCAAATTATAGAACTAGAGGTACTCAGTACTTGATTGGGAGTGCCAATTTAAAGCACAGGACAGACTCAAATTGATTGACTTATAATTTATGTAGGGCATTGTTTCCCAGAAATGGTTGACCTGGTGCTAAGATCACAGAAATGTGAACAATGAGCTGATCAAAGCAGCTCAGAGCAAATAGGTTTTAAGTTGTTTCCTAAATAAGAACTGAGCTGATCAAAGAAACTCATAGCAAAATAACAGAGCAAATAGGTTTAAGTTGTTTCCTAAATAAGAACTGAGAGGCGGTCATACGGAGTCTGAATGAAGTTAGTTTGAGGCCTTAGCTGTAAGGTAGTGAAAAGAACTGCCTCCAAGTCTCATTTTTGCCTATAAGTGATGAATAGAAGATTAGTAGGAGCCGAGCATAGAGTACATGGGGGTAAATACTAGGCTTGGGCGTAATTCATATTAGGGGTCCTTTACCACACCTGCATGGGTGGTGCAACATGTGCCATGCCAACGTCACTGGTGACGTTTTGAACTTAAAATAAATAAACAAAACACATCATTCTCTTCAAGTGACTCACTGTTCAGATTCCAAGCTGTAGGAGAGTAGGATCTGCTTCTTATAGTTACCTCCACTTTTTGCTGATGTCTCACTGTTTTTGGCCTAGTCTGACTGGGATCCTGCTATCCAGGACCCCAGTCTATCTGCTTTCTCCTGTAAATTGCAATGCATGTACTTTAGGTACACTCCAGATTGGATACTGAGGTACCCTTATAAGTCCCTAGTATATGGCACACCATGTACCCAGGGCATAGGTACCCCAGAGGCCTCCCAGGGGCTGAAGCATTTATTATGCCACCCCTGAGAGGCCATTCAAAATGACACAACAGGTCTGCTACTGCAGCCTGTGTAAGGTGGTGCATGCACCGCTTAATGGAGATATAGGTTAACTATATCCCTTCTAAATCACTCCACATATAAACCTATCAGTCACCCCTATGGCAGGCCTTATCAATCCTGAAGGCAGGGTGCTGAGTTTTATGTGAGAGGGTGCCCCTGCATGAGTAGGGCCCCTCTGCAGCCTTCGGAACCCATTCTCCGGGGTTGTCTGTTATGCAGCCAAACCGTTTATACTTAAGTGCATTATAACCTCGTGGTAAATGCTAACTTTAAAACGGCTGCTTAGAAACATGTTGTGTTTGGTGTCAAACACCTTGGAATCATACCTCCACACCAGTAACTGGTGTGGGAGGTATTATTCCACCCTTGTAGAACCACTACTATGGGTCACCGGTCTACCCGGTACCAGCTTTCTTGACCTGGGCAAAAGACACACAATTGATGGACGGAATGCAGAACAAATCAAAACATTCACCCCCAGTCAAGAGATCTGGGTTAAATCCATCATTCTTTTGCTCACCATGCCACCCCAGTTTAGACCTGGCCATATGCAAATCAGTCTTGACCCTGTGCCTCATGGGAACAGTCCAGCCCGAACTGCCAAGCCAGGTCCTCCCTGGACCGGAAACAAGCATCGTAGGACCGGTTTCGGGGTTTCACCCCTCTTCAACCAGGATAGCTTGATTCCAGTGGCACAGTGAGCCCAGGACCCACGTCTGGGCATACCTGGCGCACTTAGAGCGAGAAAGCAAAAGACACACAATTGATGGACGGAATGCAGAACAAATCAAAACATTCACCCCCAGTCAAGAGATCTGGGTTAAATCCATCATTCTTTTGCTCACCATGCCACCCCAGTTTAGACCTGGCCATATGCAAATCAGTCTTGACCCTGTGCCTCATGGGAACAGTCCAGCCCAAACTGCCAAGCCAGGTCCTCCCTGGACCGGAAACAAGCATCCTAGGACCGGGTTCGGGGTTTCACCCCTCTTCAGCCAGGATAGCTTGATTCCAGTGGCACAGTGAGCCCAGGACCCACGTCTGGGCATACCTGGCGCACTTAGACCGAGAAAACAAAAGACACACAATTGATGGAGGGAATGCCGGACAAATCAAAACATTCACCCCCAGTCAAGAGATCTGGGTAAAATTCATCATTCTTTTGCTCACCATGCCACCCCAGTTTAGACCTGGCCATATGCAAATCAGTCTTGACCCTGTGCCTCATGGGAACAGTCCAGCCCGAACTGCCAAGCAAGGTCCTCCCTGGACTGGAACCAAGCATCCTAGGTCCCGTGCTCTCCATGCCACTGGAATCAAGCTATCCTGGCTGATGAGTGCTGAAAGCCCGAAACCGGTCCTAGGATGCTTGTTTCCAGTCCAGGGAGGACCTGGCCTGGCAGTTCGGGCTGGACTGTTCCCATTGGGCGCAGGGTCAAGACTGATTTGCATATGGCTGGGTCCAACCTGGAATGGCATGGTGAGCAAAAAAACGATGGATTTAGGCCCAGATCTCTGTACTTGGGTGAATGTATGACATTGTTCTGCATTCTGTCCATCAATTGTTATTTTTGCATTTGTCACCCCGAGTGGAACGGGTATGCCCAGACGTGGGTCCCGTGCTCTCCATGCCACTGGAATCAAGCTATCCTGGCTGATGAGGGCTGAAAGCCCGAAACCGGTCCTAGGATGCTTGTTTCCAGTCCAGGGAGGACCCGGCCTGGCAGTTCGGGCTGGACTGTTCCCATTGGGCGCAGGGTCAAGACTGATTTGCATATGGCTGGGTCCAACCTGGAATGGCATGGTGAGCAAAAAACGATGGATTTAGGCCCAGATCTCTGTACTGGGGTGAATGTATGACATTGTTCTGCATTCTGTCCATCAATTGTTCTTTTGCATTTGTCACCCCGAGTGGGACGGGTATGCCCAGACGTGGGTCCCGTGCTCTCCATGCTACTGGAATCAAGCTATCCTGGCTGATGAGGGCTGAAAGCCCGAAACCGGTCCTAGGATGCTTGTTTCCAGTCCAGGGAGGACCTGGCCTGGCAGTTCGGGCTGGACTGTTCCCATTGGGCGCAGGGTCAAGACTGATTTGCATATGGCTGGGTCCAACCTGGAATGGCATGGTGAGCAAAAAAACGATGGATTTAGGCCCAGATCTCTGTACTGGGGTGAATGTATGACATTGTTCTGCATTCTGTCCATCAATTGTTCTTTTTGCAATTCTCGACCTGGGCAGCACAAAATGGATGGTGCCAGCCACAGACACGAGTCTGCCCTCCTGCTGCTGAGCCAAGCTCGAGCAGAGGAAGGCCTGACAATAGGTTTCCTGTCACAGGGAGGTGTGACCACCTCCCAGACAGGCTTTAGTGTATTGGGGCTGGGTGGTTGCACTCTTAGAGTGCCAGAAAGTCTGCACTGGGGGCACATTTGGTGTCCCCGTGCATAGTCCAGCTAGAACCAGTTCTGGGAGCCGTTGGCTCCTGCTCTGGCACGAAACTGGACAAAGGACATGGGTGTAGCCACCCCTCTGTCCTGCTCCTCCCCTAGGAGGGTCCCCAGAGTCAGTCCAACCCCTTCCCATGGGTATAAAGTGGGGATACCAGGACTTTAGATTATACCTGGACAAGACTCTGCAAAGAAACCAAGTACTTCGACGGTCTACACTTCGCTGGACAACAGAAGAATCTCCCTTGGAGTAAAGGAGTTACTCCCCTGCAGCAGCAGGCACCTAAGCGCACCTGACCGGTTTGCATCTCCCGAGCTCCTGTGGACTCCAAAGATTTCTGCAACACAGGAGGTGGGTTCCCTAACGTCCCTGAGGTTGATCTGACCTCTCAGCAACTCTGAGACAAGTATCCCTCGTGGGGACCGTGCGACCCGAACCCCTGTGCACTGTGTACATTTGCAGAAGCATATGCTTTTTGGCGATCCCTGAGGCTGTGCTTTGGACTACGGGTAGTCCCGAGCATCATTTGCACCAAAGATATCCGGCCTCCACTCCGCGAGTGCTCTGTGGGCTGCCACTTTGTACATTCGCTCGAGGTCACCTCGCGATCCCTGGTCCGTTGACTGGTGGGTCCTGGCGAGGGTCACCTTGATTGTTCTTGGGCTTCCCTGGGTGCTCCAGACGTGCCCTGACTCTCCATTGCTTGGAGAGTACCCTGGACCTTGCTGGTCCACACCGTAACCTGTTTCCTCTGTCTGCGTGGGTTGCCGTTGCCAAGGCATGTTGGTGCTCCAGCCGGACACTGACCACTCAGCTCTCGACATCCTTCGTGGGACAGCTCACCTCCGGACCCTGGTCATCGTCGACGTCTCCTGGTCCCCGTGGCTGCAGAGACAAACACCCTTTCTCTTCACCTGAAGCACCCGACATCGGTGGGCATTCAACTATCGAGCCCCTGGTCACCTGAAGTGACCCAGACTTTGTCCCCTCTGCTTTCAGGTTCTTCACATCTCGAATCCAGGCTTGGATTCCACCGGACACTCTTCGCCTTCCTGGCAGCAGTACTTTCTTGCAGTCCGCCATTGAAAACGATGGAGGTTTCCGACACCACTTAACCCCTATGCACCCGGCTCCTCTGGGATAGGTAACTCGGGTACTTCGGTACTCACAAGGGTGCTGGCCTTAGAACCTCTTATGTTCCAAAGGGTTTGCTTGAAGTCCTTCTAGAAGTGTCCTTAAATTGTAATTTTCCAACCCTGACTTTGCAATAGAGTTGCACGGAACACGCAGTCGTGTTCCCACACTGCACCCGTCCTCCGTGGGCTCCCTGTGTCACTCCTCTGGGTGGTTCCTTGGGGTCCTAGCGATTCTACGTGCTCTAGGCACTGTGTCTATTGAAGTCGTTGTTGTTATACCATTTTTTTAGTATATGGTTTGGTCTCCCCCTGGAGTCCGTTGTATATTTTGCTACTTACGTATGTTCTATTGATTAAGTATTGTGTGCTTTAAGTTCTAATCTCGTGTCGGGATTAGTAGGGACTCTTTTAGTAATAAATACATATTTTTACATAACACTTGTGTGGTGCTCCTTTCATTTGGTCATTCAAGAAGTGAGATTCTGGTAAAACAAGCTGCTTTACATTCCTTCAAGATTAAGCCTGAAGGCTGCTCTCCATAGCTACCACTAGGATAGCTTTCATAAAGGTTATCTTTGACCTCATACATCATAAGGGGCGTGTGGCCTGGTACAAGGTGCCCACTTTAATTAGTGGACAGCATATACCAACCCACTTTCTCACACAAGCTGCCCTGGAATTCCAAACGAGGGCTCATTTGAAGCTTGAATCCCAGTCAGGGCTCCGAGAGGCCTGATTCTTTCTGTCGAATGTCCCCCTCTGTCACTCAGTATGCATGGATTAAAAGAATAGGTAGTGCTCAGGAAGGCCCGGGGACCTGGCTTCTGTGTGCTGTGTCGCAAACTACCCAGGATGGGGACCTGCAGGTCTGGATAGGCCTCTCCTGCTTGTCTGGGATAGGAGGCTCTGACCGGGCCCCTGGTCAGGGCCCTGGCTGGCCAGGGTGGAAGCCCCCAGCCCTGAGCTCCCTTCTCCGGCCCACCATATCACAAAGTGCCCAGGACAGGGTCGCAAAGGCCCAATGAGGTCTCCACTGCTTTTCTGGTCTCATAACCTCTGACTGGGCCCAGGAGGGTCCTTGGGTGGAAGACAAAGCAAAGGGCTCTATTCCCTTGCCCACCTTTCCCCAGAGTGCCACCAACGGGGACCTGCAGGCCTGGGGAGGCTTCGCCTCCTTATCCGGGTTCAGAAGTTCTGACCAGAACCCAGGACAGAGCCCTGGTGGGCCCAAACGTGGAAGCCCCAGGCCCTGGCCTCCCTTCTCCAGCCTACTTTGTTGCCAAGTGCCCTGTGCAGAGTCCCGCAGGCACAGGGAGGCCTCCCCTCCTTGCCTGGAATAAGAAGCTCTGATTGGGCCCTGGGTCATAGCTCTGGTGGACCCTGGTTTGGAAGCCCCCGACCCTGGATCCCGTCTCCAGCTCGCCATTTTGCAAAGTGCATGGAACTGGGGCCCACTGGCCTTGGAAGGTTTCCCCTGATTTCCCGTGTTCAGAAGCTCTGACTGGGCCCTAAGTCAGAGCCCCAGCGGGCCCTGGGGTTGAATCCTGTGGCCCCAGGCTCCCTTCTCTGGCTTGATGTGTCACAAAGTGCCCGAGATGGGGATCCCACAAGCCCGAGGCAACCTCCCAGGGTTGTCCGGGATAAGAAGCTCTTACCGGGCCCCCCGGCAGAGCTCCAGGGCGCCCCTGGGATAGAAGCCCCCGACCCTGGATCTCTTCTCCAGCTCGCCAGGTCTCAAAGTGCATGAGATTGGGGCCCACAGGCCCTGGAAGATCCTCCCAGCTTGTCCATATTCACAGGCTCTGACTGGGCCCCAGGTCAGATACCTGGCAGGTCCTGGGATGAAGGCCCAGGCTCCCTTCTCCGGCCCAATGTGTCACAAAGTGCTTGAGACGAGGTCCTACTGCCCTAGAGAGGCCTCCCCTGCTTGCCCATGATAAGAAAATCTGACTGGGCCCCAGGTCAGAGCTCTGGCGGGCCCTGGTTGGAAGCCCCCGGCGCTCGGCTCCCTTTTCCAGCACGCTGTGTCACAAAGTGCACAGGACGGGGCCTGCAAGGGCCAGGTAGGTTGCCTCTGCTTGTCCGGGTTCAGAAGCTCTGACCAGGCTCTGGGTCAGACCTCCGTGACCCGCCTCCATAGCCCCTTTCCTGACAGCCAGCTTGGGATCGAAGAAACCAGGCCTTAGAGTCCCTGTCCCCTCCAAGGGTTAGCGGAATCCTATTTCAGAAGTCATGGTGTGACCAGATGACCGTCCTTTGAGTCCGGGCATCTGGTCACACAGGACCCCAGATATCTGGGTGGACGCAATGAGTTCCAATGTCGTTCCCAGATTGCGGGCTGCCCTGGAAGTCCTGATGAAAGCTTATTTGAGTCTTTAAGCCCAGCCAGGATTCAGTGAGGGTGGGTGCATTTTCTCTGATGACCCCCTCTGTTACTCGGTGTGTACAGATTACAAGAAAGGGGATAACCTTCCTCCGAATTAGCAGGAAGAGCCTCTTGTTTTCCGGTCGTTCTCACCCGGGTGCTACCAGGGCGGTGCCCCAGGGGGCCTGAGCCAGCAGCTGACTTCCAGCCCTGTCAGATGGGCCTTTTCTCCAAGCGTTGCTTCCTGGAGAACAGGCAGGGATGTAAAATTGATATCCCGTGCAGGGTGGCCTGCTCGAGTGGGAGGAAGGTGGTTTAACCAGTATTGTTCTGTGATGGCCTGGGCTGATCTGGAAGTCCCAATGATGGCTCATTTGACTCTCCAATCCACGTCAGGGCTCCAGGAGGTTGGATGTGTTCGCTTTGATGGCCCCTTTTCACTTGGTGTGCATGGATGACAAGAAAGGCAGGTAGCCTTCTTCCATTGTCCTACGGTCTTTCTCCCCAGAAGCTGCAAGGGCATGGGCTGGCCCGACTTGGCGTCCCAGAGGCCAGAGTCTCTGGTGGTCTCCTAGCTCTGTCCAATGGGCCTTTCTTCTGAGCCCTGCTTCCTAGGGTAGGGATGAAAAGCCAGCACTGTACTTTGGTTGATTAGGTTCAGAAGCTCTGACCGGACACTGGAACAAAGGGCCAGCTGGCCCAGGGATGGAAGCCCCTGGCCCTAGGCTCCCTTCATGACCCACTATGTCGCAAAGTGCCTGGAATTGGGTCCCTGAGGCATGGGGAGGTCTCCCTCACTTGTCTGGGTTTAGAAGCTGTCACTGGACCCTGGGTCAGAGCTCTTTGAGCCTCCCCCCAATAGCCCCTTGCCTGATTCCCAGCTCGGGCTCCAAGAACCCGGGCCTTAGAGTTCTTGTCCTCTCCAAGGGTGAGCTCATTCCGTTTTCAAAATAAGACACAGTGCAATCAGATGGCCATCCTTCGAGTTCGGGCATCTGGTTGCGCGCCTGCGTTCCGATAGGGCGCAAAGCTGCCTGGGCTACTCTTGAAGTCCCAATGAGGGCCCGGTCCTCCCCTTGTGCGTCTTAGCCGGTGGAGCTGTATGTGGTTGCTGGCCGCTTAGGTGAGGACCAGGCATGGGTTGGGCTCCTCCATCTGGGAGGACCCAACTGACAGGTGATGCCCTAGACCCTCTGGGAGAGGCACGATACAAGAGACAACCTTCCCAAGAGGAAACTCATGCTCACTCAGCACGCACTTGGAGGTAACCGAATTGCAGTGCCTCCCAGGGCTGGAACCCCCTGAAGAACCTGCCACTCGGACCCTCTCAAAACCAATCTCAGCCTTCCCAGGTTTCGAGTGACTGAGGAGTGGTCTGTCTTGGGTGGCAGGGCAGCCTGAATGAGAAGGAGCAGGGGTCATGAGGGAACTCTGGCTCCTCTCGGTGGCAATACCATGGCCCCTAGTAGCCAGTGCGAACTGCTCCAAGGAGTGGGAGGAGATGCTGCCCCCGGCCACTGGAGCTTCCATGCATGTACCAGAAGCGGGTGGGTTGCTTTGATGGTATAAGGAACTTGTCTCTTCTCCCCTTGGTGCCTCCTACCAGGACAAGAGGGTACCCCAGCCCAATGGCATGGCTTGGTCTGCTGCCTAAGCTGGGGACTCTCGATTTGCAGGGATCGAGCCCTGGCTTACATCGGCCCTGGTGGGTGGCAGATGGCTAATGTGCAGATGCTCCCTTCTGCTACCCATCAAATTGGTCTGTTCCCCATGCTTTCGCATCCGACCATGACCTTAGATCAGACGTAGCGACCCAGTGAATTTAAGTATAATATTAAGTGGAGCAAAGTAAACTAACCAGGATTCCCTCAGTAACAGTGAATGAAGATGGAAGAGCCCTGTGCCATATCCCGATCTAGTGGTGGGTGCGGGGAATGTGGCATAAAGAAGGGCGACTTCCCTGTGTCACTCAGGGGGCCAAAGTCCTTTTGATCGAGCCTCACCCCATAGATGGTGTTAGGCGGGTAGTGGCCCCAGGTGCACCAGGATTGGGTCTTCTTGGAGCCGGGTTGCTTGAGAATGCAGCCCAAGGCGAGTGGTGAACTCCATCTAAGGTTAAATATGGGTGTGAGACCGATAGCCAACAAGTACTGCAAGGGAAAGTTGAAAAGAACTTTGAAGAGAGAGTTCAAGAGGGTATGAAACTGTTGACAGGTAAATAGGCGGGGTCCATGCAGACCGCCTAGATGATTCAACACAGTGGGATGGTTGGTCGCTCAGGAGGGCCGATCCCCTCAGTGAGACCATTGCCTGCGTACCCCCAGCTCGGAGGGTGCACTTCCTCTGTGGTGGTGTGCTTCAACTGGCTCCAGGTCAGCTGGGAAGGCTTCGGGGTGGCAGGTGGCTCTCTGCTTTGGTAGAAAGTGTTACAGCACCCCTAGCAGCAGCTTCGCTGTGTCTGTGGGCCTGCGGGAGATTGACTGCTTCCGCACCCTCTCCCTGCAAACTTGCCTTGTCCCTATTGAAATGTGTCAATGCAGGGAAGGAAGACGGGCCCCCTGATGACTATTGACTGGGGCAGACTGTTGACTCCCTGATTGAGTTGCGCTGCCGGGTGAGGAGGCCCATGCTGGGCGCCAGGTGTCTGCAATGATGTTGGACACCCACCTGACCATGTCTTGAAACACAGACCAAGGAGTCTAACACGTTCGAGAGTCGGAGTGCCGATCGAAACCCTGTGGCACAACAAAGGTGAGGGATGGTGTGCGCCAGCTAAGGTCCTGCTGCATCCTTGAGGCAGGCACACCACCAGCCCCTCTCGCTGACTCTGCCAGGGAGGTGGAGCATAAGCATGTGTTATAGGACCCAAAAGATGGTGAACTATGCCTGGGCAGTACAAAGCCAGAGGAAACTCTGGTAGAGGTCCATTGCGATCCTAACATACAAATCGAACATCTGACCTGGGTGTAAGGGGCAAAAGATGAATCAAACCCTCTAGTAGCTCGTTCCCTCCAAAGTTTCCCTCAGGATAGCTGGTGTTTGGAAACCTCAGTTTTATCTGGTAAAGCAAATGATTAGAGGTCTTGGGGCTGAAACAATCTCATCTTATTCTCAAACTTTAAATGGGTAAGAAGCCTGGGTTGCTGCGCGGAGCTGGGCATCGAATGCTAGTGACTATTGGGCCACTTTAGGTAAGCAGAACTGGTGCTGAGGGATGAACAGAATGGCGGGTTAAGAAACCCGATGCCGACACTCATCACACCCCAGAACTCATACCCGCCTGTTGCCAGCACTGCTAAGAAGGGACTAAGCTGCGATGGGTAGGAGAGTAGCTGGAGTGCACTTGGAAACCCGGGGTGTGGGCCTCGGGTGAAGCCACTGCTGTTGCAGACCTTAGTGGTAATACCAAATGTTCAAGCAAGAACTTTTAAGGCCGAAATGGAGAAGGGTTGCATGTGAACAGCAGTAGAACATGGGTAAGTCAGTCCTAAGAGGTGGGCAAGTGAAGTTCAGAAGGGGCGGGTGATGGCTTCCGTTGCCCTTGGCTGATCGAAAGCGAGTCGGGTGAAGATATCCAAACCCTGAGTGGTGGAGACAGGCGCCTTCATGGAGTCCAGTGTGGTAACGAAAATGATCTTGGAGAAGACGGTTGGAGCCCCGGGGAAGAGTTCTCTTTTCTTTGTGAAGGGCAGAGCGCCCTGGTATGGGTTCACTCCTAGAGAGGGGCCTGAGCCTTGGAAAACGTCGCTGTTCCAGGGGCATCTGGCCGGCTCTCCCTAAGTCAGTCCTAAGAGGTGGGCATGTGAAGTTCAGAAGGGGCGGGTGATGGCTTCCGTTGCCCTTGGCTGATCGAAAGCGAGTCGGGTGAAGATATCCAAACCCTGAGTGGTGGAGACAGGCGCCTTCATGGTGTCCAGTGTGGTAACGAAAATGATCTTGGAGAAGACGGTTGGAGCCCCGGGGAAGAGTTCTCTTTTCTTTGTGAAGGGCAGAGCACCCTGGTATGGGTTCACACCTAGAGAGGGGCCCGAGCCTTGGAAAACGTCGCTGTTCCAGGGGCATCTGGCGGGCTCTCCCTGGTCCTTGAAAATCCGAGGGAGATGGTGTCCATCTCACACTGGGCCATACCCATATCCACACCAGGTCCCCAAGGTGAACAGGATCTGGCATGTTGGAACAATATAGGTAAGGGAAGTTGTCAAGTAAGATCGGTAACTTCAGGATAAGTATTGGCTCTAAGGGCTGGGTGAGTCGGGCTGGAGTGCGAATCAGGACTGGATGAGCACCGTGGATGACTGAGGTGTTGCCTTCTGAGGCTGCGGTGAGTCTGGATCAGAGATGGGTACTTCCTGTAGATTACCCCAGCTGTGGTGATTGACTCTCCGCGTGCCCGTTCCTGAGGAGCGGAGCAAGCGTTCTGCACCTAGCAGCTGACTTAGAACTGGTGCGGACCAGGGGAATCCAAATGTTGAATCAAAACAAAGCAATGTGTATTCCCAAGGTGGGGGTTGACACAATGTGATTTGTGCCCAGTGCTCTGAATGCCAAAGTGAAGAAATCCAATGAAGCACGGGTAAGCAACAGGCGTAACTATGACTCTCTTAACTTCTTCTCAGTCGTAGTGGCCTTTACCTCCAAGTGGTCCTGCTGGTAACTATCTCCATACCACTATAGTCTTTGAGGAGAAGTCTGTAGAGATAGGCCAAACAAGGATCTATCATGAGCATGATAGTGAGAAATGGCAAAGCTAACAATCCCAATTCCAGATGCGGTAGTTCCTTGATGTTGAAAACCCCGCTAAGATGGCGAAAGGAGGTGCTGTCTTCTTTTCCACAAATTGTTAACCTTCTTATTGATTTTGTCAACACTATACCTAGATCTAATAACACAAGACATAACAATGAATCAAATCACACTGTATCACCCTGTTCACCCTCTGTACTAATAGACAATAATAAAAGTTTAGACCTCAGTGAAAGTATTGAATTTGTAGCCTCATCAGCCAAGAGTGACACTATTGCATCAAGACTTTGTTTATGAGGTCAAAGATGAACTCAATAACAAGCAAAGTGATTTCACCCAGAAAGTCAAATACTGGAAAAATCTCAATTAAAAATGCAACTGTGATTTATGTGAAGACATGATGGGAACTTTCAAAGAATTTAGAAAACATATCCAATAAACATAAAGGATTATACCTAAAAACATATTGCTCTAAATGCGACAAGGAAGCCGAATTCCCCAACATTGCATGCCAATATGCAAAATGCAAAGGTAGAATAAAGAAAGGAGAGCTACAATTCCTCTGTTGCTTCTGTGACCAGAGATTTTGAACAAAAATTGGAATGTAGCAACATGCAAGACATGCACATCCAAAAGCTCAAAATGATGCTAGATTCACAGCTCTAGCAAGCATGAAACCATCCAAACTATGGCCAAACTATAGCCGAAAGACGAAATACTGTTGCTAGCTGAACTGGAAAAGGTATATGAAAATAAAAGAAATATAAATGCGCTCATGGTTGCGCATTTTGACAGTAAAAACAGAAAAAAAAATTGCAGAGAAAAGAAGGGATAGAAGAGAGAAAACAAAACACTGTCAAAGGATGTGCAGCAAGCATCCAACAACACTGAAAGTAACTCCAATGATGAACCTGAAATATCAGTGGAAATAACAAAAGAAAAGTGTTAAGTCTTTGTCAACAGAAAGAGAGCGCCTAAAATCACTAAATGTTGTGATCTAAATGACAGACTATCAGAAGTTCAGGAATATTCCCAAAATCCACAGCAGAATGAAGCTGCAAGTGCCCCAGTCTAAAATATCATACTAAAAAAAGATAAGAAAAATGAAAGGATCAATAAAATGCATAAGAAAAGATATGCAAAAACAAAGGGCAGCTATAAATAATATCATGCAGTGTTCAAGAAAAACTAAAAGGAAATTGGCAGAATTATCACTAATGGTGCAGAAGATGCTAGTTGCCAAATCGGTGCTGATGATATATTTCAATACTATAAAGATATTATTGAAAAAGAGAATAAGAAAACCACAGAATTCATTCCTATTGACAGAATACCAGAAGAATGAGATTTAAAATGAGTATGTAAAGAAATTGCACTTCTTGAAATAACTGAAACATTAGAAGACTCTAACTTAAATAAAACAGTGGGGGCCTGACAACGTTGGCTTAAATGATCTCTACAATGTCCACAAAAACCAACCATGGCTGCTGCCCAAAAAATTATCAACTTGGTTAATCATGAGAAGAGTTCCAGTATGTAATTTACTCACCAGCACGGAAACCGTTTGCACGTGCTGCCACTCACCAGTGTCTCCAGCTGGCTTTGTGTCTGGGTGATGGCTGACTTAGACAAGCAGACGGCTGAGTTTCTTTACAGACTCAGTGAAGAGCCATCATCTCTGCACTCACATCACTAGAGCCCATCTTCTGACGAAAGGCGGGCATTGGCAGGCATACACAGCTGCTGTATATTGTGCCAGGTCACATGTAGTCTCAGGCAACCAATCCAAACCTGACAATCATTCACCCAGCCAACCCCGGTTCTTCTTGTTTCAGTTTCATACAGGACAGCTGGTATGAATTATAAGCCAATCCTAGAGAACAATGAAGAATCTTGAGCCTCACAACCAGTCAAAATGAGGTCTCCTCAGCAACCAAATGACAAGTAATCCCTTGACCAATAGCAGTTCACGAAACTTTATCTCTCACAACATAGAATATACATTCAGCTGTGATTGGCTGACTCTGAACACCGGTCCATTGAGTGTTCAACTCGCTGTTGTCTGTGGGTTTAATATGGGGTGAGCGCCAGTAAACTCCGCCACTTGGCGGTGGGCTGAGATTTTGATGAACTCCACGCTCCAATCAGAGCACGGAGTGGTAAAACTCCACAAACACTGCCAGCGGAAAGGACTTTGCTGCCCACCCCTACTCCAGAGGAAGAGATCGAACATTCGCTAATTGCAGATATTGCAAAGATGTACCTGAAACAATTGCTCATGTATCAGGTACATGTCCTAAAGCAAAGGACACAAGGATCAAAAGGCATAACCAACTTCTAGAACTTCTCATTGATAGAGCAAAAAGGTGTGGTTGGATGACATAAGAAACCTCATATCAAAACAATCAAGGTGAATTATGAAAACCTGATGTGGTGTTCACCAAAGATGGTACTGCTGTAGTAATTGATGTCGCAATTCGATATGAAAACTCACAAAATTCCCTTGAATAAGCATTTGAAAGTAAAGTAAACTACTATCAGGACTTTAAAGAAATTAAAAACCTCACAAACTGTTCCTCTGTGAAATTTCATGGTTTTATTGTAGGATGTCGGGGTATTTGGCCTCAATGTAATGACGCTGCTCTAGCTGATCTTGGACTACAAATGGGTTTGCCATTTAAGAAGAATGTTTGCCTGACCACTTTAATGGACACTTTAAAAATGTGCTAAGTATTCATGGCCAACTATTTGTTTTACCTTTTTTTTTATATTTCTTTATTAACATTTTAATCATAGAACATTGCAATATTGTTACAGCTGTTCCACCTCTCTGCCAACAGCAATAATTAATGATAACTAACACATAGTGATCGGCATCCAGAAAATCGGAGAGGTGGGGGAAAGGGGTGAAAGGGAATGGGGAGAAGGATCCCGGTGGCACTAAAAGAAGAAAACCATGTCCACCCTCCTGGGGTTGTGTTTTAAAGGATCCTGCTAGCCATACGGGGAGTGGGTAGGAGCCGGGGGCCAGAGAGCAGAGGAAAGCTTCAGGGACCCAGCGGCCTGATCCTAGTACACTCATTCAGACATGCACACATCCTGTAAGTCCCACAGCCTGTACCCCCATTAACCATTAGAGGATGCACTCCGCCAATTGATATGGGTTAACTGGATGACACCTGAGAGAGTGGGGGAATTAAGCACAATCAGGTGGTCTCTCAGGGAGAGAAAGGGGAGTTCCTCCTCTTCTTCCTCCTCACGATAATCTCCTACACGATCCACCATCTCACTCTACCTCTCAAGGTCCCTCTCCGTATGTTTGCGTGTGGACATGCCGGTGGTGCACTTACTAATTCTTTAACTTAACACTCAAATATGCATTGCATTCCATAACACATATTTCATTTCTATTAGTACAATGTTCTAAGAATATTTGTTTGTTTGACCCTTAAAGTTTGTTATAGTTAACAATGTTTAGAGTTGAATCATAGTATTAGAAATAGTTAAATGTTTATGACTTAAATTTATTCCCACAATAGTTGTGTGTGTGAAGTTTTATATATAGATATATATATTTATATATATATTTATGTGCATATATATATATGCAGGAGACTCCGTCTCAAACTTCCAAATTACTCCAGGAAAGACGAACACGGGCCCAAGAGTTAAGTGCAGGGTTCTTTATTAAATCCAAGTACACCGCACCACCGCCATGACGCGTTTCGGCCTTCGAGAGGCCTTGATCACATGACGTTGTGACAGGAAACCAACAATTTAAAGTGACAGTGCTGTGCCACGTGCAAAATTGGGCAGATAGACATAGAAAAAATATATATACGTTAGTCATAAATTTCCTCATGTTAATACAGTGGCAAACGCAGAAAAAAGTTGAAATGCAATAAGACAGGTGTATAAAAAATTCATTATTAAACAACATGTAAAATCGGCCTATGGCAGATATTAATATGTGCAAATACGCAAATGTCATAAAAACGTCGTAAAAACCAGACAACATAGAATATAAAGGGCTAAAATCCCACATGTTGACAAATCATCAATGTACTCGTAATGAATATGCTTTGCATAGAATGCAGGATATCACCATGTTTATGGGCTACATCAATAATCCTTCATTGCCTAAACAGTATACCCATTACAGGAACTTTAAAACCCAAATCGATCCATGTGCACAATATTGAGACATAAGACAGCTTTCTATTAGACAAGCATTGCACTTTCATGCCCTTTGGCCAACTCACTATAATTGCGTACATGTATTTAATACTTCTAATATCACCCATAGTGGGTTCAATTTATTTATACTACCATCCAGTACTATCTTGAAGTTTGCACTGTGATAAAATTGTATACACAAGGAAAAAGAAGGGAAAGAAATGACGATAATGACCTTACATCTATAATCATACTGAATTCTATACTTGTTACCTCAAAAATTTGATTGTTATAGTCCCATAGATCTTAAAAACATTTAAATAAATAAGAACCTAAAATCCTAATAAATATTTATTTATTGCCTCATAAATATTTAAGACCAGGTTATATTTATATTAAATTAGATAAATAAGAATCTAAAATCCTAATAAATATTTATTGCCCCATAAATATTAAAATCAAAATCAATTCATGTATAGTCAGATAATTAAATACATCAAACGTCAGCTTCCATCGTGCTATCTATCGCACCTTATATATGCCTGATAGGCTATTCTATATACTCAGCCCGAACAAGTGCTTGTGCTAAAAATAAATAAGTGTTAAAAGTGCAAGTTAAAATTACAACTAATTACATCTAGGAGGTCAGGCAAAAATAATGTTATTAAGATTGTACAGAAGTTTGACAATGCTAATATAGGGCTAGTTCACAGGCATGTGAAGAAATCTTCACTCAAATTCAACCCGTTGGGCGTATAGGTGTCTAACTCGAGGATAAATTTAGTTTCTAATTTCCTCAACAAGGCTTCTCGGTCACCGCCTCGTCTAAGTGGCGGTACCATATCCACCACGAAGTAAGTAAGGTGCTTCAGGCAGCTACCATGGACATCCTTAAAATGCCTAGCTACAGGGTATGAGACATCCTGATTACTGATTGCCCTCATGTGCTGGAGTATACGTTTATGGACCTGCAACCTAGTACTACCAACGTATCGCAGGCCACACGTACACTCCAGCACATAGACGGCAAACTCAGTTTTACAAGTTAGTTTTTTGGATATAATTCGGGGTGCGTCATAAAAGGGAGTTCTATATGATGTTGTACTTTTTCCTAGTTTGCAAGCCTTGCAAATAGTGCATTTAATAAACCCTTTAGTTGTCTGTAACCAAGTATTCTTAGTCATCACATCCGGACTGCTTTTTACAAGCATATCACTCATGGAGCGTGCTTTCCGAAAGGTGACTTTGGGAACCTCTGTCAAGGATTCACCAATCACAGGGTCATTGCGAATAACCGACCAATTCTTATAAAAGATTTTGCGCAAAGCGCGATGCTGGCGACTGTATGTTGTTATAAGTCTTGGAGGGTCAGCAACGACTGCAGGTACAATGGCCATTACATTAGTACATGCTCTGGGGGATAAAGCTGCAGACCTGGAAATAGACATAGTTTTCTTAATAGCCTTATCTATCACTTTTGCAGAATAACCCCTAGCTAAAAAAATTTGCTTGCTGTAACTTTGGGCCAAAAAACAGTCCTCATCCATACTACAGATACGTCTGATGCGCAGCATCTCACCATAGGGTATGCTGCGCACCAGATGACTCGGATGGTGACTGGTGGCGTGGAGCACCGTGTTACCCGCAGTGGATTTGCGATGGAATTTGGTCTCAAGCCTGCTGTTCTGGACATATACTTCCACATCTAGAAAGTTTACAGCTGTCTGGCTAATCTGTGCTGTGAACCGCAAGTTAAGGTTGTTAACATTGATTTCTTGGATGAACCTAGAAGCCTCTATCTCAGACCCCTTCCAAATGAGGAACAGATCGTCAATGTAACGATACCAAACTACTATGTTGTCAGTGACAGCTTGCTTATGTTTGGTATTGAGGACTTGCTCCTCCCACATCCCCATATGCAAACAAGCATAACTGGGGGAGAAGCAAGCCCCCATTGCTACACCTCTCATTTGTTGAAATATTTGGCTCTGAAACAGAAAATAATTATTATTTAGACAAGTTGAAATCATTTCCAAAATCATTTTACTGTGGTTCATCATGCATAATGGTTTGGTTCTTAAAAAGTGCTCTACTGCCTTAATGCCGTCCAAGTGATGTATGCTTGTGTATAAGGCAGTGACATCTAGGGTAATCAACAAATAATCATCCTGCCATATTGTATTGTCTATCTTTCTCAGGAAGTCTCCCATATCCTGCAGGTAAGAGGGCAAACGCTTGACATGTTCCTGTAGAAAATAGTCAATATATCGCGAGGTGTTCTCCATAATGCTATTCCTTGCTGATATTATTGGCCTCCCTGGGGGCTTTTTTGAGTCTTTGTGTATCTTGGGGATTAGATAGATGACAGGGATTACTGGATGATTCACCTTAAGAAATTTGAATTCATCATTGCTTAGTAATCCAGCACATTTCCATGATAACAATTTGGTGTAAAAATCACTCCATGCTCCTTTAACAGTATTCCAGTCACTGCGCCTGTAACACTGGCGATCATTTAAATGTAATAATGCTTCCTCCAAGTACATCTTGCTTGGCCAAAGGACTACATTCCCGCCCTTATCTGATTGGCGGATGATCACATTGTCATTATCTTGTAGTTTTTTTATGAGTTGCCCATAACTGTTATTTTGTTGGTCATATCTCCGCCGTGTGTGTGTTGTTGACCTGTGTAGTTCTTTTAGTTGATTGGTCACTAGTTCATTGTAAATATCGATGTTATCGTGTACCATGATCGGATTAAAGGTAGACTTGGGTTTAAATTGTGTTAGACCAGGAGCATCAACTTTAGGAAAGGGATCAATTCTAGCAGCTCCACCCCCATACTTTCCTCACGTAGTTCATACAGATTGCACATCATGTTGTAATCACCGACAGTTAAGATAGGCGGACTAGAGACTTCCGTGGATGCCACCCTTTGAGAGACACTCTACTCAGTTTTGTTTAGTTCATAAAACTTGCGTAGCTTGAGTTTGCGTGTGTACTTATATAAGTCAATACGTACTTGTGCATAGTTAAAATCATTCACAGGACAGTATGATAGACCAAGAGCTAAGATCTTTTCTTCGTTATCGGTCAATTTCATATCAGTGAGATTGATAATAGATAGTTGGTCATTGGCGCAGCAGTTCATTTGCGGTTCCATTTCCTCTGTGGCTTTTTGTATTGAGATTTGCCTTCGCTGTTTGATTTTGCGGCATTGCCTTCGTTCACGCCGCTTGAGGTTAATCCTTTGATTCCTTTTTGATTTTGCAGGCGGGGTCTTAGAGTTTGTCTTCTGTCCTGGCGCAGGCAGTCGACTTCCTGCGCCAGTGAAAGTTTCATAAACCCCAATCTCGAGCTAGTAGAGGCTTGTTCATTTTCCGATTCACTGCCCGGTACCGAACTTAAATCAGACATTGATGTTGATGATTGGGCAGTATCCCTTATGTCTGCTGACGCTGGCAGTGTTTGTATAGGTTTGCTTGATTTCTTGAGAGAGTCAAATTTCTTGGCAAATGTGAATATTTGACCATTCTGGTAATCTAATTTGTCTCTCTGAAATTTAAAAGCCTTGCGCTTTTTAATAATGTCTTCCTCTTTTAATAGACGTGCAAGCATATCCTCGCGATATTTTTTCTCTTGTTCAGAGGCCCCCATTTTGGTTATTTCTTCATTCAACTCGTCTATTTTTGTCTGCAGTGCAATGCGATCACTTTCCGCATACTTCACCAAGATCTTTACTAACTTGCAAGATGAGTCTAAGTTGCACTCTGCCCACTCAGCCAGCATATTGGGGTCAGGATTATCGTAACTGGGCACCAACATTATGCGTAATACCCGAGGGATACGACCCACCTCCAAATACCGTGAAAGGGACCGATGCTCCCACCATTTAGATTGCTCCGTGTGCATTGCTTTTTCTAACTTCTTAAAGAGTTCCTTCAGGTCAGAACTGCCTGTGTTAGCAACTTCCAAATGCACATTTAAATCAGATTCGGTGACTGGAGAGTCATCGAACATTTCAGCTGCCGCTTCCTCACGGCTCCTCACAGCGCTGGCGGCCATGGTGCGGTGTACTGGATATGAATTGAAGTGTTTGCATGCAACTAGTAAACTAAATAGCACCAGCCGTGCAACACACACACTTCTTCACCGGACTTGTCAGCCAACAATCCTACCTTCGCAGTCTTCCTAGCAGCGCTCGGTTCCGTAGATAAGAGCTCAGTTGCTTTGTGGCTGTCGGTAGGAAAGAGATCCGGTTGTCCGGGGGCTACTGCGGCTGAACCGATCAGGAACGAAAAATACTTCCGGGTCACCAGAAGATGGCTTCCTGCCGCTCGGCCCTGAAGATGAAGAAGGGGTCCGTGGAACACCGAAGAAGCCAATCGGTGTAATTGATGCAAGAGACTCCGTCTCAAACTTCCAAATTACTCCAGGAAAGACGAACACGGGCCCAAGAGTTAAGTGCAGGGTTCTTTATTAAATCCAAGTACACCGCACCACCGCCATGACGCGTTTCGGCCTTCGAGAGGCCTTGATCACATGACGTTGTGACAGGAAACCAACAATTTAAAGTGACAGTGCTGTGCCACGTGCAAAATTGGGCAGATAGACATAGAAAAAATATATATACGTTAGTCATAAATTTCCTCATGTTAATACAGTGGCAAACGCAGAAAAAAGTTGAAATGCAATAAGACAGGTGTATAAAAATTCATTATTAAACAACATGTAAAATCGGCCTATGGCAGATATTAATATGTGCAAATACGCAAATGTCATAAAAACGTCGTAAAAACCAGACAACATAGAATATAAAGGGCTAAAATCCCACATGTTGACAAATCATCAATGTACTCGTAATGAATATGCTTTGCATAGAATGCAGGATATCACCATGTTTATGGGCTACATCAATAATCCTTCATTGCCTAAACAGTATACCCATTACAGGAACTTTAAAACCCAAATCGATCCATGTGCACAATATTGAGACATAAGACAGATTTCTATTAGGCAAGCATTGCACTTTCATGCCCTTTGGCCAACTCACTATAATTGCGTACATGTATTTAATACTTCTAATATCACCCATAGTGGGTTCAATTTATTTATACTACCATCCAGTACTATCTTGAAGTTGGCACTGTGATAAAATTGTATACACAAGGAAAAAGAAGGGAAAGAAATGACGATAATGACCTTACATCTATGATCATACTGAATTCTATACTTGTTACTACAAAAATTTGATTGTTATAGTCCCATAGATCTTAAAAACATTTAAATAAATAAGAACCTAAAATCCTAATAAATATTTATTTATTGCCTCATAAATATTTAAGACCAGGTTATATTTATATTAAATTAGATAAATAAGAATCTAAAATCCTAATAAATATTTATTGCCCCATAAATATTATAATCAAAATCAATTCATGTATAGTCAGATAATTAAATACATCAAATGTCAGCTTCCATCGTGCTATCTATCGCACCTTAAATATGCCTGATAGGCTATTCTATATACTCAGCCCGAACAAGTGCTTGTGCTAAAAATAAATAAGTGTTAAAAGTGCAAGTTAAAATTACAACTAATTACATCTAGGAGGTCAGGCAAAAATAATGTTATTAAGATTGTACAGAAGTTTGACAATGCTAATATAGGGCTAGTTCACAGGCATGTGAAGAAATCTTCACTCGAATTCAACCCGTTGGGCGTCTTGGTGTCTAACTCGAGGATAAATTTAGTTTCTAATTTCCTCAACAAGGCGTCTCGGTCACCGCCTCGTCTAAGTGGTGGTACCATATCCACCATGATGTAAGTAAGGTGCTTCAGGCAGCTACCATGGACATCCTTAAAATGCCTAGCTACAGGGTATGAGACATCCTGATTACTGATTGCCCTCATGTGCTGGAGTATACGTTTATGGACCTGCAACCTAGTACTACCAAAGTATCGCAGGCCACACGTACACTCCAGCACATAGACGGCAAACTCAGTTTTACAAGTTAGTTTTTTGGATATAATTCGGGGTGCGTCATAAAAGGGAGTTCTATATATATATACATGCGCCCTCCCCTTCCTGGCTGATTTCGGCCCTACAGACCGCCAACCTCCCGGGGCCCGGCCATGAAAAAACAAGGGGGGAGGGGTTTTGTTTAGGGACCAGTAACCCCCAGGGCCTGGCTGTGCCAGCAAATGGGAGGGGGGCCACATTGGCCCTCCTCCTGGAGCCATTAATGTCCAAGGGGACAGATCCCCCAGGGCCGGCTGGAGCTATGTCCTGGGGTGCCCACCCCCAGAACATAGAGGTTTCAGTGCGGTAAGGGAAACCTGTGCCTGCTGTTGCTTAGTGGGAGCAATTGAAAGTTCCTGCCAAGCGAGAGCAAACACTAATTCAGCTCCTAGCGAACAGGAGCATTAAAAATGCTCTCACCCTCTGGGAGAGGACTTGCCCTGCCCATTGTGAAGCGGGCAGCAAAACGGATGAGAAAATTACTCCTGCCTGTAAGGAACAGCATTTTTAGCTGCTCCCTGCAGTCTGTAGCAATACCGGCTCCCGCTCGAGGTGGGGAGCCGGCTGGGGCAGCAGGGGCATTGGGGCTCACCCTGCGGCCTCCAACAAAGAGATAGTGGGTGCCTTGGGTGGGCCCCAGGGCACTGCTCATTTACTGACCAAGCCCCTGGGGAAGGGGTCCCCAGGCCCAATATTGGCCCGGGTAGGGGGCTGGGTGCTCCCCTCGCACTTCATAGAATGGCCGTGCCCACGGAGATGGTGTCCCGAGGGTTGAAATTGCCTGGGGAGGGGGACCACATGTCCCACTCCCCCTTCTAAATATGGCCAGACTCAGGGAGATGGGGTCCCCGGGGCCAGAAATCGGCCCAGGGATAGGGGCTGCGTGCTTCCCTCCACACTTACAATAAAGCCGGGCCGCGGGAGATGGGGTTCCCGGGGCCAAAATACAGCTCAGAAGAGGTGCTATGTAACCCTCATCCCCTAAAAAACGTGTGCCAGGCCCAAGGGTATGGGGTCACCTGGGGCTGAAATCAGCTCGGGGAGGAAGGGCTCTTGTGGCCCCCTCTCGATTTGGCTTACTTTGGCGGGTTGGCTAGATCAGGCCCTGTGGCCAACCCCCCGCCGTGCACTCCGTGCAGTTGGCTGGAGGGCCTAGGGGTTGGCTGCAGGGCCTGGCCACAGGCCAGACCCTGTGGCCAACCCTCTACCGGCCAAAGGATGTGCGTGGCGTGTTATTGGCTGCATGCAGGGGGTTGTGGCCAAGCCCTGTGGCCAATCCCCCACTGAGTTAAACAAAACCTTAAACAAAAAGGTTACAGTGACGTTGTAGTTAGGAAATAGAATTGAAAAAACCTTAGAAATTCACTCACAAAAAATCAAAGGTTACAGGGACATGATAGTTAGATTCACAATTTACACACACAAAACCAAGAAATTCAGCAGTTATAGTTAGAGTTATCTCAAGAAACTATAACTTGTACCCTAAGGTAACTATAACTTGCGCCCTTGCGCTGCACTGCTAATTACCCTACATATTACATCACTCGTGACATCTTCTATGACATCACTGATGATATCAGTGCGACATTTGCTGTACAATTATTGATGAGAAAACTGTTCATGACCGAGGCATGAGTTATAGGTATCTTAGGGCCCGGGTTATAGTTTCTTGAGATAAATCTAACTATATCTGCTGAATTTCTAGGTTTTGTGTGTGTAATTGTGTGTATATATTGATACTTGATGTGTGTCTGAGTTTAGGGTGGATTTCGAGTAATTACATACACATAATCAATAGAGATTGTATGACTGATTGTTAAATACATGCTAATTATACCTTACTTTGCACAGGACATTTGTATCCAATACCTTCGGGTCGAGTTAGCGGTATATAAAACTGCAAAAAAAGGGAAGGAATGTGCGATTTGAAGCATACATGAGCAACATATATACTTCAGCAGCACATGTACTCCAGGCTAAGTAAGATCAGAGAGGAGAGAATTAAGAAAGAGGTGCAAATGGGGAACAACACAGATAAAAGTCATAGAGGGTCAAATAAGGGTGGAACCAGTAGGAAAGACGCGGGAGACTGAGAAAGAAAGGGGAGATGCATGAAAGGGTGATGGATCTGTTTTCCATGTTATTAGTGCAAAGAAAGAATACATTACAAAAAATCTTCTTGACATGTCTAAACATGTAATTACTTCAGTGACTGTTAACTGCTTCTGGCCGTCATTCCATTGCTGAACGCTGCTCATACATGCTCTAAACAAAAAGGAACGCAACAGGGAAGGTAACTAAGGAACCCAGCCAACTTGTCCCACCTGTCCCCACTATGTGACAGCCCTGAGTTGCTGCAAATCTGATCCTTTGAACTGCAGTTCCTAAGGGGCTCATTGAGAAAGACAGCTGTGTCTGCAGCTTCATGAGTCCCCCTTCTGTGCCTGACCCCCCAAGCAGCCCTCCATAGGGTCAGCAAGTAGCTGGTGTGTCCTGAGCCCTAGTGCAAGGAAGTAAATAGCCTCCTGGCTGCTGTTTGATTTATAAAATACAGCAATAATCAGGGTTGAGAAGGCCCTCTGGCTCCCGGTGCCACTGTGCCTTCTGCATCAATGGAAGATATGCCCCTACCCAGGCACTCAGAGATCTCAAAGGCAGCAGCAGCAGCAATCAAAGCTGGGCACAGAGAAGGTTTGTCTACAAGTCTCTTTTGCAATTCATCATCGCAAGTCTGACTACTCACAGACCTACTCAGAGACTCACGTACTGCTTCAGCTCAAAGGACATTGTAGTCCTGTTCTTGAACTAATTTCCATTGAATTTCTACCAGGGCCGGTGATAGGGAAATACTGGGCACCCTCCCAGGAACAAATTAATGAAACTCACCAGACACAGCAGGTTGCTCAGAAACAGAGTGAGATTTATTTATTGGTACCAATGCATCATTGCTGATCAGCAAGGAGGAAGTCAGGTCTCCTGCCTTAGGGGCTCTCAGACTGCTTCTTCCCAGAGTGACTGGTTTCTGGGTGTTATATGCATTTTAGTAATGCCATGTCAGCAGAATTAGAATAAGGCACCAAGCCAAATATGGCTAACAGGGATGTGCAAGATCTGCACCATGCCAATTATAAACAGCTAGATATGGGCAGACCATGTGTAAGCAAATTGCACAACCAGATAAGGAAACTATCATGAAGTCAGGACAAGCAAGGTGACCTCTAAGGTGGTTCAGAATAGCTGTTGAAGCTTGTCCAGTCAAGGTCAGATAGGAAGTCCTTTGGAGCTCCGGGCCTCATGTTAGTGTGATATATCTAAGCATGATATCTTTGAAGTGCATACATATGTATGTAAATGGAGATATATATATATATTTTTCAACAGCCGGTTTTAGTGCTGATGGCTCCCAGTGCTACAATGTTTGTTGGCACCCCCCAGTGACCACCTCTGCCACGGATTCCCTCACTACCACCTTTTAACAGTGCCCCTCAAGTCTCCATAACCACTCTCTCACAGATGCATTTAATTAGTTTTATAGTGCCACTCATATCAGTATAGGGTGTCAGAGCCCTTTACATCACACGCTCTACACAGAGACAATAAATCGTAGGTGTGTACATTAGTTTATAGGAAAGGTTAAGTAAGACAGAGGACTACAAGGTATAGGAGTCACATGTCATCCATCTTGGTAGGCAGTATAGTTTAATAGTGCTTGGTCTGGAGAAGCACAAACTCAGGATTTAAAATGTAACACTATGGTTGGGGGTTCTCTTTAATAATCAGAAATGATTTCTATCCAAATTAACCCTTTCTCCAACATTAGGATAGTGAAAGACTGGGGAAAAAAATCCTAACGCTCTAATCTGTACCTTGTAGTGTGCATGCTGCTCTTTGATGATGGTTAATAACTCACTGTTCTATGTTAGGAATTTAACTGCAAGTAACCAAAGGATCTCTCAGACAAAAGCAGTAACCCAATGACCTCTTTACATTATATTCACTTTGTGATCTGCATGGTACATGTTCTTTGCAGCAGGCATATTAACCCACTGCCACACCTTAGATGAGTCAAAGCTGCCACTAGACAAACCTCTCTGATCTCGCTCCAGGAAAAACATGAATCACCAGAGTTATTTTGACATTTTTATTGTTGCCTGAAAATTACTGGAGGCCAGAACCACAGCAGCAGGTGCTTTTCATACCATAATATACTTGCAAACACAATTCCCCTACTGGAAGTCAGCGCCTGGTGCGGTCGCACCGGTCGCCCCGCCCCAGAGCCGGGCCTGATTTCTACCATCCAGCTCTCTTCTTCTCTCAATTATTTTGAATGTCCTCTCGGCTCCTTAAGCCAAACAACCCCTGGTATTCTGGTACGTTTCTTTAGGTCTCTGCTGGAGATCTTTTTCCCAGAGCTTATGTATCTACACAGACCGTAGTCAACAGCCACTGACTGACTGGAGTGGCATGCATAATATATGGAGTTTTGCTCGTCCTCAGTTGACGGCAATTCAGCGATGGTTCAGTCAGCCTGTTTTTTTTTTATATTTAGTCATTCGTACCCCACTTGTGTCATTGTGTCATATTAGCACTGCTAATAGAATATGTCACTATTAGTCAATATAATGGTCCTGACTTTACCAACCTTGGGAGGATGGAAGACTGAGTCGGCCCTGCCAACATGCAAACTTGTAATTGCCAGATAACTGCAAATATCAGCACTCACTGAGTCATCCGGCTGGCACTGATCCGATCAGTCCACCCAGGGAGTGCTTCCATTGCAATGCATGGATGGTGAAGGGTTAACACGTTGCATTGGAGGTCCACTGATCTGGAGCCTGCTCAGAGTACCACAGCGTGAGGCCCCTTTCCCTAGATTTCTGGTGCTGGCAGTGTGGTTAGTGACAACAAGGAGCAACCCCTAGAAGCTATCTCCCTTTTCTCTCCCCTGATTTTGACCTGGCCCATGAATTATTGTTGTTGGCAATGCCCAATGCCATGCTGTTGAGATCAGAGCTGATGGGCTATCAGAGTCAGGCTGAAGATTCTGGATGTCGAGCACATCTCTCTGAGGTGGGGAGTGCTGGAAGCCTGATTGTGACTTCCTCCTTCCCTCTCCCTAGAGGTATTCACAGCAGGGTCGCACGGTCCACCGTCAGACTGTGGGTCACTGGTGTCTCAGTACCCGTAGGATTCCTGGCGGGATAGGGGTCAGTGGAGGGAGGCTACAATGGGTGTTGGCGAGGCCAAGGAGATGGCATCCAGCCCACTCGTCTGCTGTGCCTTTGGAACCGACGTGTGTGCACTACCAGTGCTCAGGCATCAAACCCTGAGTAGATGCAGAGCTTATGATTGTGCACTGTGATGGCTGCCGCAGTGCAATGTAAAGCAGCAAG
This sequence comes from Calotriton arnoldi, assembly GCA_963921515.1. Taxonomy (NCBI): domain Eukaryota; kingdom Metazoa; phylum Chordata; class Amphibia; order Caudata; family Salamandridae; genus Calotriton; species Calotriton arnoldi. The sequence continues at coordinate 647,354 of CAWUFW010008809.1, read as the reverse complement.
TTAAACAATGGTTGCGTCAAGCAACATGATGCAAGGGGACTGTTTTAAAGTGGTGGTGCTGCGGGTGCAGCTCAGTGGTTGCACTAAAGTGCCCACTTTGGCACACTGAGTCACTGTCCGGTAGTGGTGCGCATGCGCATACCTCACAGTCAGGCCTCAGCAGTGATCACTTATGGTGGGGATTGTTCCAATGCCAGATGTCTCATCTGCTCTTCAGCCACTAGGACTCCGGGTGTGTGCACTACCACTGCATACGTGTCGGACTTGGATTGGAGCCAGAGCATATGAATAGGTACTTTGCTGGCTTGGGAGTAAATAACAGCAAGCACTAATGGTTACTGAGTAATGGTGCAAATCTGGGTATGTATTGAAGATTAATGATTGTGCAAATCAGAACATGTATTGATGATTAATGTTGCACATGTGGCCATGCAGCCATCCAAGGCTTATAAGTAATGATGCAATCTGGGCCTGCACTCAAGATATCTGAGTTCACATCTGTATATGCATTGAAGCAGGGCCAGCTTTAGGGCAGTGCGACTGGTGCGCCCGCACCTGGTGCTGATCTCGGTGGAGGGGGGCGGGGGGGGGGGGAGTTACCGGTCCAAAAGCACCTGCTGCAGAGTTCCTTGTGTGACCAGCAGTTTTCGAACAACAATAAAAAATGTCAGCATAACTCTGGTGAAAATAATGTTCCTGCTGGAGAAAGATCAGAGTATTGTCTAGCGGCACTTTGACTCATCATTAGCGCAGAGGGTTACTATGCCTGCTGTAAAGGTGTACTATGCAGATCACAGAACTGTATTTTATGTGGACAGCTCAGTGGGTTACCACTTTTGTCACAGAGATTCTTTTGTCATTTGCAGTTCAGAAGTTACAATCCTAATGTATCAGAGTGACCTATGAATTGTCATCAAAAAGCTACATGCAAACTGCCTGGTATAAGTTAGAACGTTTTTTCCCCAGTCTTTCGTTATCCTAATGATGCTAAAATGGGTTCTTTTGGGTAGAAATACAAAGCCAACTCCAACCACTGTGGTACGTTTTAAATGCTGAGTTTGTGCTTCTCCAGGCCAAACACTCTTAAAATATTCTGTCAACTGGTATGGATGATATGAGATTCCTGCACCATGTAATCCTCATTGGGTTATGTAACATTTCCTACAGACTGATTTACTCACGTATGATTCATTGTCTCTATATAATGTTTGTGTGATATAAAGTGCTCTGACACCCTACACTGGTATGAGTAGCGCTACAAAACAAATGAAATGCATGTGAGAGAGGGGCTATGGAGAGATGAGGGGCTCCGGTGAAGCATAGTAGTGAGGGAATCGGTGGAGAAGGAGGTCATGGAGGGGGTGGGTGCCAAAAAAGATTGTCACACCGGGCGCCACCAGCATTGAACCAGGCCCTGAATTGAAGGTTAATGAGCAATGGAGCAGCATTGCACTAAGGATTACTGAGTAATGTGGCAATCTGAACATGGTGGCAATTGTTGCCCACCACTCCCCCCTCTGCTCCTCTATCACCAGAGCAGCTTTGCCCTGCCCACAAACCTACCGCAGTAGGAACAAATAAAATAATAACGTCAAGTTATCAATTTATTTTTCCTTTATTTACATTGCTAAAAAGCAGTGGGGCAAGGCTCCTCCGCCGAGCCGCCACTGCACGGTGGCAGGGAAAACAAGTTGAAAACCACTGTAAATAGTGGTTTTCCAGCTCGTTTTCTGAGGCTTTGAACTGCCGATGTCCATTAAGGGGTGTGAAAACCCCCCAGGACATCAGCACCAGCCTCAGCAAGCTTTTTTTTTTTTTTTGGGAGGAGGGGGCGTGGAAGCGCCCCGCCCCCTCCTCAAATGGTGAGATTGTTCTTCAAGTTGGCAGGCATGCTTTTTGAACTATCAAGCAACAAACATAATTCAATGTCATTTGTAAGTAAAACATTCTCCTCACCCTCAGCACATAGTGCAGATTTTTTGAACTTGCCCTGGGGACACTTTCTCCTCAGCGTCAGACGAGGGTTATAAATTGTGCAATTCCAGAGCACAATCTGTTGACAGAAGTGGAACAGTGAGCTTTCATGCAGGGGGCTAGGGGTGATTCCTGGCAGTGTTTAATTTGTAAGAAAAATAAGTGTAGAACTACACTTTCCTGGATAGCTGGGCAGAAAGAAATGTGGCCCCTCTCTGCAGCTCGTGAATAAAATAAGGTAGGAGGGGGGCTGTTTTGTGTTCACAGGGCAGTCACGCCTCAAAGCAGTGACTGGCCTCTGAGCACAAACTTCTCTGCTCCTTCCCCAAATATTGTGACTCACTCACAGGGATCACGCTAGCGCCAAGTTGATGGTGTGAATGGCCGGTGTTGGTGTGCGTAGGCAGGAGGAAGGGAGTTCATGGGGTTTGAAACGGCTCCAGAGAAGATTATTAAAAGTAGTTTATCTTAATCATTGGAGCCAAGTAAGAGGGATGCTGCAGTCTGCAGAACTTTATTACCTATAGTTCAGTGCGCCCCTCTGAAGAATTGGCGCCCTGGCCCTGGGCACAGTCGCCCACGCTGATATCCGGCACTGGGGAGGCACATAGTTTTGCTTAGAGGCTTGCAGCAGGTGCTAAGGATGATGGAAGGGCCCAAATACCTAAGCTGCCGAGTCTCAGTTCCACCTCATGCCTCTGTCACCCACCACCAGACACTTTGGCCCTTTTATCTCTCTCTTGCAGGTTCTTTTCATCCCTGATTTCTTTTCCCACCGTTTTTCAGTCTCTCTCTGCCTCCTTCTTTCCCTCTTTTGTGTTTTTCTTTCCCTTGTTCTAGATCAAAGTCTGTTGAAGAAAAAAAAATGTGGGTCCCCAAACATAAGTTGGTGGCTATCACTTGCAACCACCGTCTCAAATTAAGCAATGACCTGGTCCGTCATGGGGGTAAAAATAGCACCTCTCTCCTATGTTTGTTCGCATGTGTCTGTCCATTATTATTATTATTATTATTATTATTATTAATAATATTATTATTTTTATTTGTATTATTATTGCTATTATTATTATTTTTGTAGAGCACGCAATTACCCAAGGGAGTCCTGGCGCTAGCGTACTTATTTACTAAACACACCAAATTCAGAGCTCCCTAAACTAGTAAAGCCTAAAAAGAACATATAAACAGATGGGTTTTTAAATCCCTACAGAATTTTCAGATATTAGCTTCCTGCTGAAACTTGATCGGGGACTTGTTCCAGGCCTGCGCCATGACCTGCAACCACTCGGCTCCTACCCAAGACTGGATCAAACAACTCTCTGCACTCAACTGCACCCCTCATGTTGTCGACTCTGCTAGATCTTTAGGCATCACCCTGGACAAATACCTAAACATGCAAGCTCACATCAGTGCCACTATTAGGGGTGCCAAGCATCATCTCAACACCCTAAGGAAAGTTAAGCCATTCTTGCCGCCTGAGGACATCCAGTCAGCAGTCCAATCCCTAGTTATCTCACGCTTGGAATATGGTTTGGTGACCCTAGCTGGCCTTCCTAAAGCTAGTTTGACTCTGCTTAGAGCCACACTTAACACATCGGCCAGACTCATCACGGGCTCCAGAAAACATGACCATATCACTCCGGACTTAATTCAGCTTAACTGGCTATCCATTGAACCAAGGATGCGTTTCAAGATAGCTTGCCTGACGCACAAAGCTATTCATTACAACACCCCCGTCTACCTAGCAAAAAAACTTGAGCTATCGGGCTCGAGTCGGAACTTAAGAAGCTCTAATACTCTACTTTTGAAACCACCCAAATTCAATAAGAAAAGAACCTACAACTGTGCCTTCTCTGGTCTTGCTCCAAGAATTAATGCGAATGCTCTTCCTCCCGAGATCAGATCCAACCTATTAACTACCTCTTTCAAAAAACATGTCAAGTGGCTAATACTGAATGACCAACTACAGCAATAGCCCTGATGCCCTCTTTAATCCACTTCCATCGCAAGCTTGACAGTCTTTTTACCTGTCGCTCTAAATTTGTTATGTTTCTCTTCACAGGTACTTTTTGATGTATTGCCTGCTGTAACTTTGTTACGTACTTCTTGTGTTCTATTTTGTACTGTACCTTTGTTTTAAACCTCTTGCCATGTACCCTCCTTTGTACAGAGCTCTGATACCCTTTTTGGGTCATGTTAGCGCTTTATAAAACTTTTCAAATAAATAAGTAAAATAATTAATGACCGCAGAAAAGGCCCGTCCTCCCAGTCTTGTTCTCCAGAATTTTGGTACCGTAATCCGACAAGCAGAGGCCGAGCAAGGTAATCTAGGCCGGGTATGCTTTCTAAACATGTCAGAGATGTAGGTGGTAGGGGCTACTGGATAGATGGCCTTGTGACACACGCGCAGGGCCTTACATCAGCATCTCTTATGGACAAGGAGCCAGTATAGATGACAGAGCTGGGACGAGACATTTTCAAACTTCCTCATCCCAAAAATGAATCTAGCAGTCGCATTCTGATTCAATTGTAACCTTTTCATAAACTAGGCAGGGAGTCCAACATAAAGAGCATTACAGTAGTCCAGCCTATTACTAATCAGAGCTTGCACCATCAGCTGCCTTGAGTCTGTGGGATGAGAGGAAGAATCTTTTTTAGTTGCTTCATTATCAAGAAGAACGTGGTCATTAGCTTATTAATGTGGTGCTCACATGAGAGTTTGCTAACAAATATGACTCCCAGATTATGGGCAATAGGTACTCACAAAACCTCCTTATTGTCTGAGTTTAACTGGAGGGAATTAGCATTTATCCAGCTGGCCACCTTCATCAGACAGTCTTTAAATTGCTCTTGGAGTAGTTTGATATTACCTTCCATGCGGATGATTATTTGTGTGTCATCCATGTAACCACAGAATTGAAAGTCAAAAGAATCAAATGGGTCTGCCAAAGAGGCAACATATATGTTAATGTTGTTCGAATGTGAATTTATCTTTGAAAAATAAAGACAAGAGGCGTTTGGCAAAGCAGGAATAATTGTTTAATTAAACGCAGCGGCCGGGAGATCAGGCAACAGAGTCGGGGTCTGAAGACTGTCTCGAAGCACATTGGTTTCGGCCGCCATTTTATACTTTACATGAAACATCATAAAATGATTTATGCAGTCCTTTGGCGACAGAAGTTTGGGCCTAGTCACAGGGCCATAAATCAGGGGTTTGATAAGTGCAGGTGGGCCTCATCATTGTATGAACATACTGCAGGGCCAGTGGGTACGTGTCCAGATGTCCGGCATGAAGAGCCCATGATCACTACATATAATGTGCATGTTGTATTCTGATTGGCTGTGTGTCCCTAACTTAGTGTGGCATCTGACTTTATGGCGTTTTTGAGAATGTGCGCCCCTCTGGCCAAACGTGTTCTATTGGGGCCAATCTACTAAGACCATTGCGGTGTTGCTGCCATCTGTGTTTTCTGTTCTCGCGTTCTGTCTAAGGGTTACATATCCCCCACCTGTGATCTGTCAATCAGTTGCTTCAGGCCTAGGCCCTTGAGGAGGATGTCACATCGGCTAAATTCAACAACAGAGATGCAAGTTCGTTTTTATACATATATATATCATGGCGTACATAGACATCGCATTGTCCAATATTAACATTAAAAAAGGTAGGACTAAGGGCAGAACCCTGAGGACTCCACAGGAAATATCTGTAAAAGCTGAACAGAATGTTGCCATCTGTGTAGTTTCCATCACTCCTGTCCTCAAGTCATCTGGTAATTACATGCCCCCCAGACACTGTACTACCCCAAGCATATTGTTACCACCCATCACATAAGGTATGGCTCTACCGATCATCTCCATTTCAAATTCCCTGGTAGAGCGGGTTCCAGCTTCTGCACCCAATCTGTCCTGGTACATCTCAAAATGCCCACCCAACACCAGGACTCATTTTTGTCAGTCTAAAGTATAATAATAGAATGGGCATTCTGAAACTAGGAACGCTTCTTTCAGACTTCTACCTGCTATATGCATTGTAGCTATCCTGGGGGAGTAGTTTGGTACGATTGGCTCCCCGATCAAGCTCACTTGGGGAGCCTAAAATTCCTAATGGACCCAAGGGTTAATTTTTTATCATACAAAATAAATGTAAACCAAGTGGAAAACCAGGGTTCCTGGCACTAAGCATGCCTCCTTTTACCACGTACCCATCATCTGTATTTCAGTAACCACAGTGGCGCAGCGTTGGTGATGCACAACATCCCTGACCTACACCTCAGTGGAGCCGAGACCTACTAACTACAAGGGAAAAAGTATGTTCTATAGCTGGGGATTACACAGGATCTGTGCAGCATGACCTAATGTCTGCCACCTAAACCCAAGCCCAGCTACACCACACATCACTCTGTCAAATATGTTCACATGCATGGATGGCCATTCCAGGATGCTTGTTTCCAGTCCAGGGAGGACCTGGCCTGGCAGTTCGGGCTGGACTGTTCCCATGAGGAGCAGGGTCAAGACTGATTTGCATATGGGTGGAATGGCATTGGGGAGCAAAAAACAATGGATTTAGGCCCAAATCTCTGTACTGGGGTGAATGTTTGGCATTGTTTAACATTCTGTTCATCAATTGTTCTTTTTGCATTTGTCACCCCGAGTGGGACGGGTTTGCCAAGACATGGGTCCCGCGCTCTCCATGCCACTGGAGTCAAGCTAGCCTGGCTGATATGGGGGGACACCCCGAAACCAGTCCCAGGATGCATGTTTCCAGTGCAGGGAGGACCTGGCCTGGCAGTTCGGGCTGAACTGTTCCTTTGGGGAGCAGGGTCAAGACTGATTTGCATATGGCTGGGTTTAAACTGGAATAGCATGGGGAGCAAAAAAAGTATGGATTTAGGCCCAGATCTCTGTACTGGGGTGAATGTTTGACATTGTTCAACATTTTGTTCATCAATTGTTTTTTTTGCATTTGTCACCCCGAGTGGGATGGCTCTCCATGCCACTGGAGTCAAGCTAGCCTGGCTTATGAGGGGTGAAACGCCAAAACCGGCCCCAGGATGCTTGTTTCCAGTCCAGGGAGGACCTGGCCTTGCAGTTTGGGCTGGACTGTTCCCATAGGGAGCAGGGTCAAGACTGATTTACATACGGCGGGGTTCAAACTGGAATGGCATGGGGAGCAAAAAAAAACTATGGATTTAGGCCCAGATCTCTGTACTGGGGTGACTGTTTGACATTGTTCAACATTCTGCCCATCAATTGTTCTTTTTGCAATCCAAAGTTCCTAGCATACTGTTTCCAAAATGTCTAAATAAAAATGATACCCCACATGCATGGGTGATCCTATCTTATGGGGCAGCAAAGGAGCAGAGCCATGGCCACCAGAAGGGGTTGACGTACTAGAAAAAGGAAGAATTTGCAGTGGGGGGGGGGGGTGTATTATTTGGGCTCAGGGTTAACAGGCACCTTGTGAGCACTGCCAACCCCATACATTTTTGAAAAACTGAGTCAGAAAGGAACCCATGGTGGGGAGAGCTACATGGAACCGCCACTTTTTCTTACCCAGAATGCCATTGAAATGTGAAAGAATGGTTAAAAAACCAGCTGTCCTGGCCATTACATGACTGAAAAATCTGGAATTTGCAGCCAGCAGCAAATGCCCCATAATCTATGTTCTCATGCTTCACCTCAATAACCACAGTGCCCCACGTGTGGGTGGTGTTATTAAATGGGGCAGGAAAGAGCTAAAATCACCACTTTGTCAAGGGAGTGAATATTGCTGACCAAAACAAGACTTTTATATGGCTGTATAGATGCAACATTTGGGCCTGGGTTTGGCCAACATCTAGGCAATCTGTAGACATTTTTAAAAACTAAGGGGCCAGGGAGGTCTAGGGTGGTGTGCCTTCTGTGAATCCCATCCCTTATTCTTACCCTAAATGACCTGCAAATGTCAAACCATGGGTAAAAATATACATGTTCCTCACATTCATACAAAGAAAAACTCTGGAATGTGAAACCAATGTCAAATGTTCTACCATCCTGCATTGGCATACTTCTCCTGAAAAAAACAGTACCCCATAGGCGTGGGGGGCCTATCACAAGGGCAAGGAAAGGCTCGAACCTCTAGCCAAATAAAGGGAGTCAGTGATCCTGGAAAAAGGTAGACTTTAAGGATGAAGTATGCCCTAGCAGACCAAACCACAATAAATACAACAACCTAAAACTGAATTTTGGTTGCCGTTTTGCCTGCCTGCCTGCTGTTGGTGAGCTCTGTAAGTTGGGAAGCCATACCACAAGGAGCACCTCTGGGGGACCTCAAGCCCCATCACCCCTTGCAGCCAAGACCAGAAATCAATGCTTAAAAATTCAACGCTATCCCGCAGGATGCACCCAGGCAAGGCCCGAGCCAAGGGCGGGCCCGTCTGAGCCTGTCCACGGCCGGATGAGACTGGGCTTGGCCACCCCTCCATCGTCTTCCTCTGGAAAGCAGGGATAGAGATCCATTCTTAATATTACTCTTGCCTGCATTTAGCTGATTATACCTACTGACTGGAAGATCCATTGTCTGGCGGATAACATAATCTGCAGCAACCCTGTTCAGGTACACCAGTATCTAGCAAGGGATCTGCTAGACATTTTGACTTTTATTCAACATTATCCCCTGTTGCGATTAGCGTGCACTACAGCGAGGCACCAATGGGAAAGCGGAAATGTGCTGGAGGGCCCCAGACTGCCACCTCCCCTCCAAATCTACTTCGATAGACAGAATGAAGCAGAGGGCAATAGGGGTTTTGGCAATGGAAACAGAGTTGACAGAGATGCACCTCTCCTTGGACATGGGGTGCCACTGCCATCTTCGATTAGCCCGTCTGACTCTGTTGCTGCTACTGTTACCCGATAGGATGAGGCAAGTGTGACCAACAGGGCTAAGGAGGTCACTGACCCACTGTTTGATGCTCCCAATGGAGCACGCACCCCTCTGGCTAGTTGTGTGGAAATCCTACAAACAGCAAGGAAAATGCGGAGGGTTGTGTGGAGCAAAAAGAATAAGACAGGGGTGCAGGTAGACCTATCATCTGATAGTCCTATGCCAGTCCAACCCCTACCTATAGTTACTGGCCCAACTGGAAGGGGTATTGATTCACAGCCAGGCTGGGTGACTCAGTTAGTGGTGGAGATCACTTAGAATGTAAAAGCTATTTTAAACACTGAACTCACACCAATATTGGTCCGTCTCGCAACGCTGGAGCAAACTTGTAAGGATATTTTAAAAGATACAACCACATCTACAGGGGGCAACAAGAGGTGTTGATGATGCCCCAAGTAATTCCGCTGTGCCCTCTGGGAGCAATGCACTATACTGTGAACGTAGGGACTCCCCCCTGACTGAACCCCAACTATACCCCCAACAATACTTAGATCTAATCCACTAAGTTCCGGCCAGCCCTTGGTTGAGAGTCCCCGACAAGACATATCCCGGCTTAAGGAAAGATGCAATGTAAGCCATGGATTGGCTGGACAAGCTCATCGCCATAAGCCCCTGATTATTAATTTACCACCTGCATCCTGTCCATATGTGACAATTATGTCAGGTGTCCTAGAACTGCATGAGGGCCAGAGGAAAACACAGGAGGAACTGGCCAATAAATGCTTGAATTGGCTTATGAGAAATAAGGACTTTCCGGCTTCACTGGCCCAAAATATATTCTTTACACGCAGAGTTAGGTGGATTGGGAAGGGTCGGGTAGATCGCCCAGGCGATTGTATTATCATTAATTTTAGAGACCCTAACTTGGTTCGAAGACTTTTAGTCGATGATGGGTATAGGAAGGAGCAGATTTCGAACATTGTTCTTTGCCCCTGAGCTATTTTTATAAACCCTTGGCTCATAGAAGAAGCGATTATCTGATTTTGCCACCCCAGTGCCCGCCCCAAGCAATGGCATACCTTAATGATCAACACTGTAATAACAGGACTTACAGTATTTCTATTTCTAACCGATTTAACACACTAAAGGGAGTCGATTGGCTCACCTATAAAGTGGGTTCCCTGAGTAACATTACTCCTGGGGGGGAAACTGAAGGATCACACAAGGTCGGGTTTCCAGGCATGGAGAGCGGGAGTAAGTATTTTTCTACCCACCAACAAGATAAAGTTAGGATCCAAATACAGCAGTATTTTGAGCCAGCTGTTACCCTTCCCATTAGTCCATATGTGAAAACTAAAGTAGATCCTGTATTCCATTCTGCATGTTATCAATGAGGTCCCGTGGCTAATGGAACGGGCCATATAGATGAAATACAATACTCATCTAATGAACCAGGAACAGGTAGAGCCAGCATTTATAGTAGTAGTATTGAAAAATCTGAAGTCAGGGCTCCCCTTCTAGAAGGAACTACCATAAGAGAGAAAACAGCAAGTGAAAGAATCAAGGAGATCCCGAAAGTAGCCTAATCTAATCTTGTGGAAAGAGTGAAATCGAGGGACGTCGCTGCCCTTGGTTCCAAAATTGACTTTACGGACTGGGGTCGCTTCGTCGACCAGTTTGGCATCTGCCTTTTTCAAGAAACTTGGCAAACTAAGAAGGTACAATGAGCTGGCTTCCATGTCTATAGCAAAGAGGCAATAGCTAGGTGCAGGGGCAGACCTTCAGGGGGCTTGACCACCTGGATAGGCTCTCAACTTGGCTGTTCAGTGGAGATGGTAGAGACAGCATCAGATGATATTCTTTTGCCACAGTGTGGATGAAACAATCCCTCACATATTATTTGTATGCCCCGCATATAGCTCTCCTCGTAGCAAATGGCTCAAACCGATTTGTTTGAATATGGGCACTAGGTCGAGTGCCACTGCTCTGCGTATATTGAAGACTAGCACTCAGGAGGCAATTGTGATCGCTCTGGCAAAGTTTTTAGGCTGGGTGTAGAGAATTCGATTTAAGATGTGTAGCAAGTAGACTGCGACAATGTTTAGTTTAGACACTGTCTTCTGCTTAGCCCTCCCGCCCGGTTATCAATTATATCCCTTAACCAGCTTTGGGATTCACTAGCACTGTTTTTTATCTGAACTGCTAACAAGTTGCATTGTTTTTTTTACAACAAATTTTAATGTATAAAGCTGTTACAAGTTCTTTTTATTATACAAACTGATTGTCTTTTATCATGTTTTATCATTTTCCTATGTACTGTCTCTGTTGAGCAAGGAGTCATATGTATGCACTCCTTGATGTTGTTAATTATTTATTGTCTTTTATGATCAACTTGGTCGAAATAAAGACTTAATGAATTGAATTGAATTGATATTCTTTAAATAAACCTCTTATTCCCATCTCAATTAGATGTTTTTGCTTGCGATATCTATTCAAGACCCACGGGCAATGGGCAGGAATCGTCAACAGTGGACATGCTTGCAGCACACATGGTATCCCTACGGGGGGGTGGCTTGCAAAATAGTGGATGGTAATTTCAACCGTCAATTTGAGCCCCTAGACGTGAGCCTAAATGACCTTTCACAGGTGGAGAATATGGTCTGGAGTGTCCCCGATCTGGCCTTACCCCCTATTAGGAAATGGTCTCCACTGGCTGGACAAATAAATGCTCTAACACTAAACCAGTCTGTCCGTGCCTGTAATGGGAGAACTCTGTCCGACAGGGAGGGGATACAGACTTTCAATCGAAGTCAGAGTACCAGTCTAATAGAATATATATTAGTCGATGTCAGACTTTGGCCTTATGTCACTGACATGGCAATCGTATCAAGACACAATAGCGACCATAATGCCTTGGCACTTGACCTCAACCTTCCAGTTTTTAAAGTTCCAGTCACCCGGCGTGATCATTTTGATGGCATGCTCCAATTGGCAACAAATAGGTGTAGAATTAAATGGAGTACAATAGCGCGTACACAAGAAACATTAAAATCCTTTTATCAGCTGACTGGGAGAAGTCTAGAGGACTTGAGCAACTTAGTTTCCCCTTTGGACAATGTAGTGTCAATTGTGAGGATTGGTGAGGTCCAGAATGGCCAAACTTGCATTAATAAATACAATCAAGTCCCAGGACAGAATTCAAATCAAAGCCCTGAGAGGCGTCCATAAAAAGACTGTCACTACTGCTAAAAGGGAGTGGGATCAGGCCAGATGAGAGGCTCTACTTAAAGCCACTAAGCATAATGACCATATCTCGTTTTGGAACATAGTATCCACAGGGAACGCCGAGGGTACTGTCACTTAGAAAATAATATTGCAGCTGACATCTGGAATGCTCACTTTGCGAGTTTGTATACTGAGACGCAAGATGCCTCTGCACCTTTAACTGTGGCCAAGAACCACGTAGAGGGGACATGCGTTAAAGATGGCTATCCAGCCATTACAATCAAAGAAGTAAGCAAGACTATCAAAAAGATTGTTCCCCATAAATCTCTGGGCATTGATTACATTTCTGATGATTTATTTGTGGCAGCAATAAATGTCTGGGGTCTCTACTTTCTGCTACTCTTCAATGTCATTATAAAAGGGATGCCCATCCCACATTCCTGGGCAGGGGCCGAAATAATTTCCATCCACACAAAAGGCTCCCCATTTCAGCCAACCAGTTATAGGCCTATTAGTCTGATAGACACAGTGCAAAAGTTATTTTGTAGAGTTATCCTTGGAAAACTTCAAGAATGGATGGAGGCCAATGATATTTTAAGCCCTATGCAAGCTAGCTTCTGCCAATGCACCTCAACCATTTATCAAGTGTTTAGGTTGCAGCTACTCGATTGGAAAACTGTTGTTCTTGGAGGGGGCAGACTCTGTTTGGTGTTTGTAGACTTGAGATCTGCCTTTGATTTGGTCCCCAGGAAAATCATATGGAAAGTCTTGACTAACATGGGTGTGCCTCTTTATCTTCGCTCACTTATAGAAAGACTCCATGAGCGGAAGTTTGCACAGGTTCATTGTGGCAGGTTGGGGAAAGTATCCAAACCTTTTCCAGTTAATAGAGGAGTAAGGTATGGATGCGTGCTTGCCCCAAAACTCTTCACCTTGTTTGTAAATGACCTTGTTGCTCATTTGAATCTGTCTGACAATGATGCCCCCAGATTAACTAACAAGAAGGTGCCAGCCCTAATGTTTGTGGATGACAAGCTCCTCCTTTCTAAGTCACCCATGGGCATCCAGAAGATTCTGGAAGAATGTAGTAAGTTCTGTGCTCTGAGGGGATTATAAATAAATATGGATAAAACAAAATTCATGGTATTCAATCCATGTCACTCAACATGACCAAATCCCACTTTAGATGGGATTTCCCTAGAGCAGGTACACACTTTTGAGTACCTTGGGATTACACTTAGTGAGCGAATGGATTGGACAGCTCTCATTTCCAAACAGAGACTTAAATTGGAGCACCATACTGGGGGGCTGTTCAAGATGTTCTGGGGGTTCTTCTATAAACCTGTCTCCTGGGTGATCCAGAATTTATACACAACACACGTTGAGTACTACATTTTATGGGGCGGAGCTCTGACGACACAAGGCCGTCAACGCCTTGGTCTTGGCAGAGAATCGTTTCTTGCGGCAGTTGCTGAATCTCCCTGTTAGTACTCTGCTAGTACCATTAAGGCTGGACATGGTGGTTAGGCCAATTTCAGAATGGATTGCTATTCGGACCTAACTCTACTGGAGAAGAGTCTGGGTAACTCCGGAGCTGATCTTCTATAGACAAGGTCTAGAAGAGATACTTGGAATACAGGGAGCGGGCAACCTACCATGGATCAGATATGTCAGAGATACCTTGAAAAGCTTGGGAAAGACAGGCTCTGGGATGACCCTGGAGGGCCTGCCCTCACATTTCTAAAGCCGTTTTAATCAGTCTGTTTTATCACTTTTTAATCAATGGGTGCATGTTTTATCCTATGTATTGTATTATGTTTTAGATATCTTTTGTCTTTTATGGCGTAGCGCCGAAATAAAGAGTATTGAATTGAATAGAATACCGGTATAAGTTTTACTTCCAGAGCAAACAAGCATCTTTGCAAGAGTGTGTAATTTTGTACCTTCAGTCTGTCTTATTTACCCAGTAATAGGCATCTGGGGCCTAATCAATCAATCAATCAATCAGGGAATTGTAAGCATGCTACTCACCCGTGAGGGTCTCAAGGCACTGACGGGGGGGGGGGGGGTTCGCAGATCTGTTTAGCCGAAGAGTCAGGTCTTGAGGGTCTTCCTGAAGGTATTCAGGGAGGGTATTCAGGGAGGGGGCGCGTCTGATGTCTGCCGGTAGCTCGTTCCAGGTCTTGGCTGCAATGTGAGAGAAGGATCTTCCGCCTGCTCTGGCTCTGTGGATGCGCGGGGTTTCGGCCAGTGCGAGGTTGGAAGATCGGAGGTTTCTTTTGGGTACGTGGAAGTTGATTCTGTCGTTGAGGTATTTGGGTCCTTTGTTGTGTAGGCATTTCTAGGCGTGAGTGAGGATTTTGAAAGTGACTCTTTTCTCCACGGGGAGCCAGTGGAGACTTCGTAGGTGTTGGCTGATGTGTTCGTGTCAGGGGATGCGGAGGACGAGTCTGGCGGCGGTGTTCTGTATTGTCTGGAGTTTGCGGAGTAGGGACTTGTTGATGCCGGCGTAGAGTGCGTTTCCATAGTCAAGTCTGCTGGTGATGAGTGCGTGGGTGACTGTCTTCCTTGACTCAGGGGGGATCCACTTGAAGGTCTTGCAGGGGATGCGGAGGGTGTTGAAGCAGTTGGAGGTGATGGCGTTGACCGGTCGGTTCATGGTGAGTGATGAGTCGAGTACGATGCCGAGGTTTTTGGCTTGGTCTGAGGGGGTAGGTGGGCTTCCGAGGGTGGTCGGCTACCAGGTGCTGTACCATGCAGAAGGGGTGGTACCGAGGACGAGGACTTCTGTCTTCTTGGCGTTGAGCTTCAGGCAGCTGTTGGTCAGCTAGACTGCGTCTTGCATTCCTTTCTGGAAGTTGAGTTTGGCAGTGGTGGGGTCTTTGGTGAGGGAGAGGATGAGCTGGGTGTCGTCGGCGTAGGATACGATGTTGAGGCCGTGTTGTCGGACGATGGCTGCTAGGGGGGCCATGTAGACGTTGAAGAGGGTGGGGCTCAGTGATGAACCCTGTGGGACTCCGCAGGTGATTTTCATGGGGTTGGAGAGGAAGGGTGGGAGTCTGATCCTTTGGCTTCTTCCGGTGAGGAATGATCGGATCCAGTCCAGGGTTGTTCCTTGTATGCCTGCGTCGTGTAGTCCGGCGACTAGTGTGCGGTGGGAGATGGTGTCGAAGGCCGCTGATAGGTTGAATAGGATTTGGGCTGCGGAGTGGCCTTGGTCCAGGAGGGTGCGGATGTCGTCTGTGGCAGCGAGTAGGGGAGTCTCTGTGCTGTGGTTGCTTCGGAATCCGTATTGGGACGGGTCGAGGACGGCGTTCTGTTCAATGAATCGTGTCAGTTTCCTGTTGACTGTTTTCTCTGCAACTTTGGCTGCGAAGGGGAGGAGCGAGATGGGCCGATAGTTCTTGAGGTTGGTGGGGTCAGCTGTGGGCTTCTTGAGCAGGGGTCTGACTTCTGCGCGCTTCCAGTCGTCTGGGAAGGTGCCTGTTTTGAAGGTGCGTTGTAGTTCGGGTGCGATGGCGGCCGCTGCTCTGTGGTAGATGTGAGGGGGGCAGGGGTCGTTGGGGGCCCTACTCATTATTATTATTGTAGCCCCTTCCTTACCAATGGGCAATACAAAAGCTGTGCATCTTTCCGCTTTGTGTTCCCTCACTGTGGAGTGAGGGCCATCATTCCCAATCCACTCACATCAGTCCAGTTCTCTGGGACCCAAGGAACTCAGAGGCCACTGATAAGAAATCTTGCAGTTATCCATCAGCCCCCTGGAACCTGCTACTATGGTGCTGCCCAGTGAAATGCTAAGAGCAGCCTAACTGAGCTTTTACTCTGAGAGAGTAGTGATACTGAACAGTTAAAGCTTACTCCTGTAGGGTAGTGTAGATTTAGTGATTTAGGTATAAATAACAATGTTTCATCTGCCACTCAGGTGGTTTGTGGACCATTCACTGCACCCTAAATGACGCCCTTTGTCTACATAGTTTGATTCTCTGTCTGTCCTTGTCAAGATCTACTTTGAGTTGTATTGGTGCATTGTCAGAGATGCCATCTGCCACTATTTTATGTAGGAGGTCATGTGATAACCAGTCCTTGACATCAATCCATGAACACAGGTAAGGCCTTCCGTGGTGCGTTGAGGGGGTTGGTCACAGGACCTACACCCAATCCGCGACAGGTGTCCAATCTCACCTTCACATGACCTTTGACTCCTCCATGTATTTTTTTTCTCTTTTTCTCTTCGTCCGACTCACGATTTTTCACACAAATTTGGAAAAAATCCACCCCTGAAAATGGTGGCACTCGGGATCGTGTTTTGATTCGCAAAACACACAATTTTCTATGTTTTTTTTCCTGGTCTAATAGTCAATTTTCCCACTCCTCTGGGTTCCCCCAACCACTGCCCTGGGATCAGACACTTGTTACAGTGCCTACCCTTTTATGTTGAAGTTTTTTTTCCCACAGCCCGAAAGTCATAAATCATAATGGATTCACAAATTTCAAGATGACAGAAAAACTCTACTAAGAACCTCACCAACCAACCAAATTTGTCTAGAAATTCACGTTGAGGCAGTTTTTACCCACCCATAAGAAATTGCACACATGGGTGCATATTTACAAGCCCCCGATGCTACCGGAGTGTCACGTTTTTTGACGCTCCGGTGGTGTAGCGCCATTTTCCATATTTACAAGGTGGTGCTAAGTCACTTAGCGTGGCTTAACGCCACCTTGTAAATATGACCCGTTCCTCCGCAGTCCTCTGCGGCAAAGGGGCATGCATTGGGTGTTGCTGTGCAACACTCATTGCTTTTGGACTCTGCCCCATATTTACAAGGGTGAAGCAGCACCAAAAACTAACGCCATGGAATACCAGGCATTAGAATGGCGATACGAGGAGAAAGTATTAATTTCTCCTTGTTTTTTGCTCTTTCCAAAAGCAAATCGCCATTATTGATTGTTTATGTGCAGGAAGGTGTCCTTTCCTGCACATCAACAATTGTCCCTGCAGCACAGGTACCCTTGCAACATGGCGGCAGGGTGGCTGAGCTTCCGCTAGGGGAAACACAGGGGTGCACCGTATTCTTGTGGATACTGTGCATCCCTGCGTTTTCAAAATGTCGGAGCACGGTGCTGCCAAATTTGGCGCAGCTCCGCGCTCCAACACTTTTTTTTGTAAATATGCCCCCAAGCCTCTAAGATTGTTTTAACTTACGTGAGTTTATACATGCATTTGGTCACCATTCATTCATGCACTCACCCGTTCATCCATGCTCTTGCCCATCCATTAATTAGGCCTACACTCACTCACTGGTTCATCCATCGAACCGATGAATCTTTGTCATATTTACCCATTCAATCAGTAACACAACCACACACAGAAACTTGTCAATCAAGGGGAGGGGCCCTTATTTGTTGTAGATACGTTTGGGGTAAACAGATCTTGTTGAGTTTGCAAGGGTGACTCTACCGAAGCAAATGAGAGAGGTCAAAAGACAATAGGCGGGTACATGTTTAGAGGGAACTGCAATGGTGCCAAGGGGGACACTGAAGGAGCTTTGACACCATCTTAAATAAATAAAGGAAAAGCAAAAATGTAGTTTTTAGGTCGAGCCTAGCGTTGCAGCGCAAGCGCAGCGCATGCGCAGCTCGCTTTGCGAGGCATGCTGTATTACGGTATGTTTTAGAAGTGGTGTGGAAGCCCCACCCATATTTTTCATTGGCTGGCGTCATCGTCCATGGTAAATGCGGGCTTCCGATTGATAATGAGGCTTCTTAGTCCCTCCTTGTTACTGCCCTGTCTCTTTTTGGGACTGCCCATCAGGACTGGATCTTTTACTTGCGGCGTTACACTGTCTCCTTCATTAGTCGGTAAGCACTATATTTTTTTCACAATGGCGACAGCTTGTCTGGTATTTGTATTCGGGGTTTTAGCGCGCGGCTGTAGAGCCTGAGAACCAGGTCAGCAGAGCTGATGTAGAGCCAGACAACCAGGGCGGAAGAGCTGCTGTAGAGCCAGGGAACCAGGTCACCAGAGCTGCTCTAGAGCCAGAGAACCAGGTCAGCAGAGCTGCTGTAGAGCCAGAAAACCAGGTCAGCAGAGCTGCTCTAGAGCCAGAGAACTAGGTCAGCAGAGCCATTGTAGAGCCTGAGACCCAGGTCAGCAGAGCTGCTGTAGAGCCATAGAACCGGGTCAGCAGAGCCGCTCTAGAGCCAGAGAACCAGGTCAGCAGAGCCGTTGTAGAGCCAGAGAACCAGGTCAGCAGAGCCGCTCTAGAGCCAGAGAACCAGGTCAGCAGAAGCGCTCTAGATCCAGAGAACCAGGCCAGCAGAGCCGCTCTAGAGCCAGAGAACAGGGTCAGCAAACTGCTGTAGAGCCTGAGACCCAGGTCAGCAGAGCTGTTGTAGAGCCAGAGAACCAGGTCAGCAGAGCTGCTGTAGAGCCAGAGAACCAGGTCAGCAGAGCTGCTGTAGAGCCGGAAAACCAGGTCAGCAGAGCCGCTCTAGAGCCTGAGAACCAGGTCAGCAGAGCTGCTGTAGAGCCAGAGAACCAGGTCAGTAGAGCTGCTGTAGAGCCAGAGAACCAGGTCAGCAGAGCTGCTGTAGAGCCAGAGAACCAGGTCAGCAGAGCCGTTGTAGAGCCAGAGAACCAGGTCAGCAGAGCTGCTCTAGAGCCAGAGAACCAGGTCAGCAGAGCCACTGCAGGGCCAGAGAACCAGGTCAGCAGAACTGTTGTAGAGCCAGAGAGCCAGGTCAGCAGAGCTGCTCTAGAGCCAGAGAACCAGGTCAGCAGAGCTGCTCTAGAGCCAGAGAACCAGGTCAGCAGAGCTGCTGTAGAGCCAGAGAACCAGGTCAGCAGATCCGTTGTAGAGCCAGAGAATCAGGTCAGCAGAGCTGCTGTAGAGCCAGAGAACTAGGTCAGCAGAGCTGCTGTAGAGCCAGAGAACCAGGTCAGCAGAGCCGCTCTAGAGCCAGAGAACCAGGTCAGCAGAGCCGCTCTAAAGCCAGAGAACCAGGTCAGCAGTGTCGTTGTAGAGCCAGAGAACCAGGTCAGCAGAGCTGCTCTAGAGCCAGAGAACCAGGTCAGCAGAGCTGCTCTAGAGCCAGAGAACCAGGTCAGCAGAGCTGCTGTAGAGCCAGAGAACCAGGTAAGCAGAGCCGTTGTAGAGCCAGAGAAACAGGTCAGCAGAGCTGCTCTAGAGCCAGAGAACCAGGTCAGCAGAGCTGCTCTAGAGCCAGAGAACCAGGTCAGCAGAGCTGCTCTAGAGCCAGAGAACCAGGTCAGCAGAGCTGCTGTAGAGCCAGAGAACCAGGTCAGCAGAGCCGTTGTAGAGCCAGAGAACCAGGTCAGCAGAGCTGCTGTAGCGCCATAGAACCAGGTCAGCAGAGCTGCTGTAGAGCCAGAGAACCAGGTCAGCAGAGCTGTTCTAGAGCCAGAGAACCAGGTCAGCAGAGCTGCTCTAGAGCCAGAGAACCAGGTCAGCAGAGCTGCTGTAGAGCCAGAGAACCAGGTCAGCAGAGCTGCTGTAGAGCCAGAGAACCAGGTCAGCAGAGCCGCTGTAGAGCCAGAGAACCAGGTCAGCAGACCGCTCTAGAGCCAGAGAACCAGGTCAGCAGAGCCGCTCTAGAGCCAGAGAACCAGGTCAGCAGAGCCACTCTAGAGCCAGAGAACCAGGTCAGCAAGCTGCTGTAGAGCCTGAGAACCAGGTCAGCAGAGCTGCTGTAGAGCCAGAGAACCAGGTCAGTAGAGCTGCTCTAGAGCCAGAGAACCAGGTCAGCAGAGCTGCTCTAGAGCCAAAGAACCAGGTCAGCAGAGCTGCTCTAGAGCCAGAGAATCAGGTCAGCAGAGCCGCTGTAGAGCCAGAGAACCAGGTCAGCAGAGCTGCTGTAGAGCCAGAGAACCAGGTCAGCAGAGCTGCTGTAGAGCCATAGAACCAGGTCAGCAGAGCTGCTGTAGAGCCAGAGAACCAGGTCAGCAGAGCTGTTCTAGAGCCAGAGAACCAGGTCAGCAGAGCTGCTCTAGAGCCAGAGAATCAGGTCAGCAGAGCCGCTGTAGAGCCAGAGAACCAGGTCAGCAGAGCTGCTGTAGAGCCAGAGAACCAGGTCAGCAGAGCCGCTGTAGAGCCAGAGAACCAGGTCAGCAGAGCCGCTCTAGAGCCAGAGAACCAGGTCAGCAGAGCCGCTCTTGAGCCAGAGAACCAGGTCAGCAGAGCCACTCTAGAGCCAGAGAACCAGGTCAGCAAGCTGCTGTAGAGCCAGAAACCCAGGTCAGCAGAGCCACTCTAGAGCCTGTGAACCAGGTCAGCAGAGCTGTTGTAGAGCCTGAGACCCAGGTCAGAACAGGTGCTGCAGGGACTGGAGAGGTACAAACGTAATCAGACACAGAAGAGGTGCAATGATGCAGCGTAATATGGCACATTCTGTCGCAATATTTTGCTATTTTGTCATTTTACAACACAGTAGTACTGTCTGGGCAAACGTTTCTCCTCATTAGCAGCACTCTAACACCCGAATACAGCCGTCAGCAATGAAATGGTGACAGTTAATCTTTGCAAAGAGTCTGTCCCCCCGGGTGACCACGGCTGATGCTTTTTAAAGCCTCTTTTGATCCATCTGAACTAGAATCAATGCTTGCAACTGATACAGAAGATCTGAATCATGCGACAAGTGTGGAAAATATGTGAATACTCCGAGAACGCGGCGGCCACAATATTGCGTTATTCCAGTGGTCCTGCCTATGAGCAAAGACTTGTAGTGTAATGGCCTTGATTTACTGACTGTGTTGTAAATCCATGGAACTGTCCCCCAGAAGAATATTTGGGCAAAAAATAACCTTGAAGTACTGATTCTGTGGTACTGATATAGTAAGGGTAAAAGTGGAGGCCATGCAAGGTCACTGAAGTCAGGAAGGAATGGGCAGTTCTGGACAGCATTGTCATTCTCCAGGTAGGAATTCCCATGCAGGGCAGCGCCAAGTAGCTGGGATGAAACAAGCATTTGCAATGCAATAGGTCTCTCATTTACGCGAGTTGAAGCTATTGGCATTGTAAATGACAATGTCTTTTATTTATGTTTTAAAAACCAAAACAAAAATAAAAGGCATTGTCATTTACAATGCCAATAGCTCAAACTTGCGTAAATGCGAGACCTATTGCATTGCAAATGCTTGTTTTTATTGACAGAAGCAAGGCCCTACTTCAGAGCCAACCTTGCAATATGTGAGACATTAAAGAAATCACAATTGGCAAATACAGTTGGCCCAGCTTGTGATCCTGTAAATTCAGCTGAAAAGGCAACTACAAAAAATTCTAAAAGGGAAAACTTTATTGCAACCCAACCGCAGACCAACAGTATTATTTGAGTCATATGGAAAATGGAAAAGGGATGGGCTTTAAGGAAGGGGTTTAGAGGGAATGGATATGATGGGAAATTGAAACACTGGAGCCATGCTGGAAGCAGCATTAAAAGAGATATTAAACGTAGTTGTTAATTTCCATAAGAATGCTCAGTGATAATCCTCCTAGACTTCCATAACTGATGACCTAAAAGGCCTACACTAGGATTTGTTTAGGCAGAGGCTCTATTTGTATTTCTTGACACTCCTGTTTGAGTTCAGTTGTGGCACTGAAGCCCCTGAAAACAAGGATTTGTCTTTTGTCCATTACTTTAAGTTGTTTCAGGATTGCTGCTGACTTTAGAATGGGATCAAGCAGGTCGAGTCAGTAAGAATCACAACAGTGGTGTCTACATGTCTATCAGCAGAGACTCAGTGGGGCCTGAAGGAGAGGCTGTATGTCTTTTTTCTCAAAATCGGCCCCAGAAAAAAACAGGGGAGTCAAGCGTTGCACAGAGAAAATTTGCATCACTTCTGCAACCAATGTCTTAGAAGAAATAGGTGGAACCCCCCCTCAACTCTAAATTTCAGTGCAATAATCACGTTTTCAAGTGTGTTGATCTTGCTCTAAAGCACTAGCATCACCCTCAGTATACTGCCCTGGTCCCCCGCATGTTCATGGAGCTCCATCTCCACCAGCAATCTTATTGATCCTTCGTGTCCATCGCCTTCAACAAGACTTCCTTCACAATGTTGTTGGCTTCCATGGGTTCCAGGTGGATTCTGCCATGACCAATGTCTTCTCCTCTTTGTCTAACTTCTTTAGAAGTGTGTTCAATGCTGCCATTGTTCCTTCCAGCCAACCACAACATGCATGTAGTCAAATCACCCACTTCACCCTCGCCCACTCCTTTCTTCTTAAAGCTTAAAGCTAAAAGAAGTCCTGTTTTTCTATCATTTTCTCATTGTCAGACATCTTATTTACAACCGTGATCCTACCACGATCATTCTGTGGTTGAGCCCGCAAGAGGGTACGCTGGACGTCACTGTATCTCTTGGGGGCAGCTTCCCCAATGGGTCTTGCCTTAAGCAACCGGATTCTCCTGGTCGTCATGGATTTTGGTAAGTCGTCAATGAGCCAAAGTAAACCGATGCTTAGAAAACGACCTATGTCTATACTGAGGTAAGCAACAGGGTGTCAGTGGTTGGAGAATTCACAGTCCACCCCGATCACATCCACTGTGGTGCCCCGGGTCCTCACAACCTCTGGGCATCTCCCCTCTCTCACTTATCTAGTAGGAGTAGTCACTAAGTCACGTGGACATGCCCATCTGTTTCCCTATCAGGCTCCCCCTGAGTTATCCAGCCTATGGCGAATGGTGCCCAGCAAAAGGCCTCCAGGAGGTAAAAGCCAGAGCTGTGAAAAGAGTCCAGAAAGAAGCAGACATCACCCTTGCTGCCCCACGATGTAGAAAAGCGAATAGAGCTATAAGGGTGCTCTACAGGATAGAGGGATTCGAGAGCAGTAGGCAGAAAGACATCATATTTGAGCAGTTGGTTAGGGAGGATGAGATGTACTTCTCATTCCTCAGGAATGAGTATCACACTGAGGAGATGAGGAATATAATGAGCAGAGTAGTGGAGAACAACTGTGGGGTTAGAATAAATGCTAATTGGAAGGCAGGGGAGGAGTGAAGTCAATTTGTAGAACGCCTCAGGGGAGGGTTTATCTGTGTGCAGGGGTTTAACAAGTTTGAGGGCTTATAGGAGAGTTGGACAGACTCTTAACAAAAGAGCCAGCAGGGGTTTGGAGCATGTGGGTGAAGGTCTGAAAGAAATAACCCGCTCGGGGTGTATTGGCCATTGACTTCATACAACATAAGGTTTATTTTAAAGCTGAAGAGTTTCTAGATAAAGAAGAACCAAGCTTGGCTAGAAAACTATGTTCAATTCAGACAGGGGGCCCTCCCCTGCCCTCATTTACCCACAGATGGGCCTGTACCAAAAATTCAGAGGAGAAGGTTTGCCTGTCCTGTGGTCTGGCCAATGAAACTATGGTTCATGCCCTCTTTTTCTGCCCAGAGTACAGGTTGGTAAGGGCAAAATGGAAAATTCCCATCTGTAGTAATCTGGGGACTGTCTAACATGTTGAGGCGTATAGAATCCTCAAAACAAACACAAGTCAATATATTTTATTCGCAGTTTCAAAGTACTTATTTGCAATGTGGCGCATCAGGAGCAAACACATTTCCCTGCCAGCTACAGACAACATCCTATAGCACTGTGTACTGCACCATGATAATGAAACATAATGTATCGATATATGTATGCACTGAGACATGTATTTTTAACTAGAACAACTTTTACTAATTGGTGTAAGGCCATTTTTAACTTTCTCCTTTTATGATTTTAAACTAATCAATGAACACATCCTTATTATTGCTTGCATTGCATTTTGTTTTAACCATCCATTTGAATGTGTGTTATGGTAAAATGCCGAAATAAAGAATATCGAAGCGAATCAAATAACCATGTCGACTAATGGAGCTTTGAGGCGATGAAAGGGAAGTACTGCATTATGGGAAACATGAGATTAAGAGTGATTGGCCTGACAGCAGTTGTTAGGGGGACGGATTGCAATTTAAAGGCTTGTTGGGCTGTGTGGCTCTGTGTGGGAGGTGCTTAAGGGTGTTAGGTGCTTCGTCTGTATTAGTGAGGCCTTTTGTTTTAGCCTATAAGACATTGCAGAAGTATCGCATTGTTAGGACATACCTATCTCATTAAAGCAGCCTTTAACGCACTGATGCTGTTGTCACCATGTCACTTCTGTCATGTTGTTACACCAGGTCCCCAATCTAGGCTCAAGAAGCGATGGGGCCCCTATGATTCCCCTCCCAGCCAGGCAGTTTGGGAGAGTTGAGTGGCCTGAGAGCCAGGGAGCTAGGGAACTGGTCCAGGGGGTAAGGTTTGAGGAACAGGTGGGTTAGAAGCAGGTGTGCAGAGGAAGGCTGGCTCGTTTGCCTTTTAGTTGTGCATCTGAAAAAGAAAAAGGGTTGGCCGCACAAACCCTCCTTGATACAAGGGTCTGAAAGGAAGTAGCTTAGAGAAAGATGTATTTAGTCAGTGGGATACAAAGGTGCTGTTGTGGACGTGACTTGATGTAAGTTCGCTGCTAGTGGGACAAGTTTGCACAACTGCTGTTTTGTTTTGAAGAAATAGGTGGGGGGTGCAAAGTGTTTAGAAATTTG
The DNA here is from genome assembly GCA_963921515.1 of Calotriton arnoldi. Lineage (NCBI taxonomy): Eukaryota > Metazoa > Chordata > Amphibia > Caudata > Salamandridae > Calotriton > Calotriton arnoldi. The sequence continues at coordinate 622,723 of CAWUFW010008809.1, read as the reverse complement.
AGGGATTTCAAAAGGGTTGGTTGAACCCTGAATGGATGGGTCAGCTTGGAGTGAGTGCAGGGGTGAGTTGAGTTGTGATGCTGTGACAGAAGAACCTAGGAAGTTTACAGAAGCTATGAGGCGCAGAGGTGTGTTATGGGGGAAAAGGTGTTAAGGACAAATAGTTGAACAAGTTGTTGGGGGGCTGATGCACCTCAAAGACATACTGGGCCAGGTGTCTCTGTGTTGGATTTGTTTGAGTGTGGATGGTGTTACATATTTCACATATATGAGCTAAGAATTCTGCTTTAGCCTATAAGGCGTTACCAAGGACGTATATTATTAGCGCAACCCAATCTTATTAAAGCAACTTTTTTCACATTCATCTCGTTCTCCGTCAGGATTGCGAAAGTCTCGCCCAAGCTTATTGTTTGCGATCACGCCACCTGGGAGGGAGGGTGCTCCTGAGTGAGGTTAGAGGATAGATTGTGCCAAAGAAGCACAATAAGGGCGAGGCGAGGCAAGATCTGGGAGGGTGCGCAAACATGCAGTTCAAAGGGCAATTCTCGGAAACACAGCACCTGGGCTCCTACGTCATTGAGGTCTGAGGTGGGGCTATATATAGCTGCAGGTTCAGGCTGGGAACCTAGGGTCTGATGCACTAAGGGTCGCTTAGCAAAATTAGGTTTTGAATTGTGCACCGACTTTTTGTGACCAAACCTAGGTACTATTAGGTTACATTGTAAAATCACCATTCGGAGGGGGAGGGTACAGAATAACCTGCTGAATGAATATTGGTTGGGCAGGTCGCAATTTGCGCCCCCCTGTGATTTGCTGCAAGGGACAGCAGTCCACCAGCCGTGTGTTTGCATTCCCAAATGGCATTTTTTTAGGTCGAGCCTCGAGTAGCGCGCAAGCGCTGCTCTGGCGAGACTTTAAGTAAGGGGTTTCGAAAGCTGACCAGACGCTCGTGCGTCGTGGCCTTTTTCGGGCTGTTACCCGCGAGGCTGACATCTGTTTTGCATTATCGTGCCCGATAATGCAAAACAGATGTCTCGCTGTTCTCATCTTCCAAGTTACTCCGTTTTAATTAAATTTAATGGATGCATTTAATTACCTGAGTTTTTTCCTAACTCTTCAGCTTACCTGCTCGAAAAGTGCACAGAGAATTCCTGTCGGTAAATTACTTATTAAAGGATGCCCTTCCCCCTACACAGAGCCTCCCGCAGACCCCTTCTCAAACAGGGCTTCCCCTCCCCTCGGCTCGAGCACAATGACTCGGAGTGAAAACAGAAGCGTGTGAAGACAGATTGGAGCCGTGCTGGGGACGGAACCGTCACAGGAGGCGTGGTGTGTTGTTGGAGTCTTCTTGTTAACTGCCCATCCCCGGTTGATATTTTGGCAACTTTTCCCCTTTGTTTGATGACTCACCTCATTGGAACTCTAAACGGAGAATTTAAATATCCACGTTTGTGTTGCAAATTCATCTTCTGTGATGCCCCCATACACCCTCCCCCACGCTCTAAAACTTCACAGGACTCTCACAAGCACAGCCATCAGTTGGCCAAACATTGTACGTTCGTCGTGATTTAAAGCAAGCCGCAAAAGTACGAAGGGACTTGTGGTCCACTTGAAATGATGGAGAAACTAAGTGAAGATAGAATCTCTATTACTTTAAAGCGAACACTTGCTGAAAGCGGTCCAGAGGTCCTGCACAAGACATCACGCATACTTGGGACTGAATGTCAGTAAGGCATACAATTCAGTCAAAACAACTGCATTGTGGGAGTTGTAGTCTTGTTCCCGGCAGGTGAACGCCACTAAGGCCCCTGACAGCAATACGTTTTAAAAGAGAGTGCATACACAGAAATACCCGCTTCAAAAACTTTCTGCCCGCCTCTGTGCACGTCCCACCACGTCCTGAACTCTTGTAAATCTTTTTTTTTTGTGTGTGCAGTTTTTTATAGCACGAACTCAACCCGAAGGAACCGGAGCGCTTTCCATAAGCACCGGCTGCATTACAAACGAACAAGTTTTTTTTTTAGGCACGAGGGATTTGCCCAGAATCAAAGGATGCTTGAGCTGGTTCTCCAGCTTCAAGGCCAGCCGCTCTAGCCGTTAGGTCACCAGACCCTTTGAGTTTTGTCTAGTTGTGATTTTTGCCTTCGCTCTATTACGCGCACTATGCTCTCTACAGCGCTCTGAAGCCTATGCTGGGCGGGGTCTGTGCAGTGGGTAAACCCCAACAAACAAACGTTCACAAACAAAAGCCATTTGCCTTTCGAAATGTCACCGCAGTCAGGATGAGTGAAGACTTAAAACGACAGCGAGACGTCTGTAGGAAGAGTGGGGGCTGTGGGGCTCGCACCACCATAAGTTTAAGGGTTAGGTGAGTGAAAGGGGGGGGCTGTCGTATTACACAAAGGTGCGCTGCGAGATTCAGTAAACACCCAAAATGTGCAGTTTTCTGTGTGAAAGAGGGGATGTTATCGTATCACAAACGTTTGAAGCTAGGTTGCAACCCCGCAAGCACACATACAAGGAAAGAGCGAAAGGAACTGTAGGGCCCGGACGGGGCAGATACAACCCCGCCCCCCGGGATTCCCTGGAGTGTAAAAGAATTTTCTCAACGGCATAAATATTTTCCCAGTGAAGAAACACAAAGTTACGTGGGCAAAAGCACATTATGCAAAATGCCAGTGTGGCATTGTAAGTTACTTTTTTAGAGCAAAATGCATTCTTGCCCATTTTGGCCGCTAGAGAGCGCTTCGAAAATAAAAATAGCGCACTATCGCATGCGATGCGAGCAGCATCTTGTCTCAATGACATGATGTTGAGTAAGTACAAGCCTCAGGGTCGACTTCACATCCTGTGATTCTGGGCAAATCACTTAATCTCCCCATGCCTACCCAAAAAAAAGCATTGGCATAGCCAATAGGTCTCGCCTTTGGAACCTTATAAGTATTTAGTTATGCAGTACACTATCCTTGGTGCAACAACATCAACTGTTGCATGTCTAAACACTTATAAGGTCCCAAAGGCGAGACCTATTGGCTATGCCAATGCTTGTCTTTAAGAGCAGCCTGTGTTCCTGAGAGGAGCTGGTGCTGCTTAAAAAAAAACGTTTTCTGCTTTAGAAAACATCAAGGGAATGGGCAGTGGTCACCTGGACCCAGTGGCGTAACGAAACCTGAGGAGGCCCCCCTGCAGGGACATCTTAAGGATTTTGGGGGCCCTGGGCCAACCGTATTTTGGGGCCCCTGTTCGGAACAGCTTTGAATTTATCATCCAATTTCAGCTCTTTAATGCCCTATTTGGCCAGGTCACTGACAGTGCACAGACACACTCATCCAAATTTTAAATGGGTTTGCATCTAATATTCAGGGATAGTGGCGTGTGTTTTCAATATTGTAACACAGCAACTCACTAATGTTACTGCAAATAATCTCTGTGACACCCTCCCATTTCTCATATGTGAGGTCCTGTTTTGATTTAAAAGAAACTTTTTTATGGATGTTGTATGAAACACAAAATTTCTCTACAAAATGTCAGTAATAGACCCTCACACATCACCCAAGTAAAAACAAATTAAGTTAAAAAGGCATTTAAAACAATCTATTTAAGAATCATTAAAGGTCATTAGGGCAAGACTCTCTGCAGAACAGACTTGGCCCTATCAGGGGCCCCCCAGAAAGGCTGGGGCCCTGGGACAGTTGCCACTTTGCCCATGCCTTAAAACGTCTCTGCCCCCCTGCAAAATGCATGGGGGGGGGCCCAGGCTCCAGACCCAGTCAGGAGCTCTCAGGCCTGCCCATGCACTGTGCCGGAGGGGCCACCTGGAGCTCGCCCCCCAACGCCCTGCTGGGGCTATTGTTACGCCACTGCCTGGACTAAGCACTAGGGCTGCTATAAATGTAAAGGAATTGTGGGGTGGTCAGTAGGATTCCTACTTTTAAGAGACACTAGCAACACTGCTCAGTAGGTCTGCAAACCTTGAATGCAACACTACCAAGATTCTTTAGTAGTGCTGCTAACCTCTAACGGGACACTATCAGCTCTCCTCTGTAAGGTTGCTATAGTCAGATTCCAAGATTGCATGCACATGTGCATTACTCATTTGCATGCATGGAATTTGAAAACACGCATTGGCAAAACCAATAGCGCCGTATATCAGGGCCAAGACCTGTTGGCTGTTCCAATGTTTGTTTACTTTGAGGTAGTCACAAGGTGATTGGTCAATTAGGAGATGTGGAACTGTTTTGGCTCCGCTAATCAGATGAGCACATCCTAGTGTTAATGGCCCGACATCGAAGCTCACTCCTGAAAGCCTCTAAATTTGGCTGTTGTGATCTTTATGTGGTTGTCCACATGTGTGAGGTGGTGTAGTGTGTGTGAGGTGGTGTAGTGTGTGTGTGTGTGTGTGTGTGTGTGTGTGTGTGTGTGTGTGTGTGTGTGTGTGTGTGTGTGTGTGTGTGTGTGTGTGTGTGTGTGTGTGTGTGTGTGTGTGTGTGTGTGATCAGGGGTTTCAGGACACCTTGTCCAGACATCAGGCATAAACATGCAAATAGGGCTATGTTCCTTATTGAATGATGAAAGAATAGTGATTGGGCATTGACTACAGGCAATTCATGCAACTATATACATGGAGCAACTCTGTGTCTCCTTTGGATCCCTTCCCCTTTGTGAATTGTGGTACAAGTTTCAGGGGGAGTAGACAGTGATCCAAGGGACCACTGTCAACTGTCACTGAAACTTTTCAAAAACGAAAACTTTTTTTAAAGCAGCCCCATTTCCTTTTTTAAATTTTTTTAATTTTTTCCATACCCAGAAAATACCGTTTACAAGAATACAAATCAACTGATCATGTCTTAAAACAATTGATACAGTGCACAAGAATAAATATCAATTAATCAGATCATAAAACAGTTAATGTAGTACATAAAAATTCAGGAGAACAGGAACATCATCTAGCACCTAGTCCAAATTAAAAAAAACAGTTGCTAATATGACATTTGAGCAGTTTTGGAATTCAAGAGTTAAAACCAAGCATAAAAATCATAGCATCTTACAGTTCATTCTTACGATGTACCACTAATAGAATTGTGCAAAAATGCAGGAACAAATACTACCCTTCAAGAAGTACATGCCATGGGAACCTGAACCGGCATACATATACAATTTACGGTTCCTAAATTAAACCTAGGCAGGATAGTATTATACTTCAACCTTTTAGGACACAAAACTCTTGAAACCCTGTTCTTCTCACTTGGCAGAAACATTCTAATGAACAAGCCTTCTATCTCCTTATTTACAATCCCCTGGCTTCTCTGCTCCAATCAGAAATAAGTGCCCATATTTTCCTCCCCCGAATTCTAGCCTGCCTGCCCCTGCAAGCATACAAAGCCGTCTCTTGGTTATATATTCCGAGAAGCCTAGCAAGCCACATCTGGAATGTCGGAGGTTCTACATCTTTCCACCTGGCGGCTAACATTATCCTAAATATCGCTGTTCCCAGAAATAGCAATATTCCTGTGTGGTATTAAGCCCCAAGGAGCTATCATATCCTAAAATCAGCAGTGTAGGGTCAGTTCCAATCTAATGCCAAATAATTCTTCCCAAAAGCCGAGCAGCCCTTTTTTTTAATAAGGACAGTTTATCACAATCATAAAACATATGAATCAATGTGGCTGGTCCTACCCCACCTCTGGGACATTTATCATCCGACCTTTTCCCCCACATAAATAATTTAGAAGGTGTAAAATATAAATTAAATATAGTTTTATATAGTTGTGCCTTTAAGTTTGTGGATAGGAGTATTTTAGCAGTTAGAGGTAAGCTCATATAAATATCCACCTCTGGGTTATCTAGTTTCATTGCCCAAGATGTCTCGGTTTTTTCTAAGTCATCTGGTAGTTTTTCTAGTAGTAAACTGTAGATGTTCCTAATTCTACTTGATTTCCTAGTAATAGCTTCCATCATTGGTATTTTATCTAAATTAATCGTTGGTCTGCATAAAGTAAGAATACTCCTAATCTGCACAAATTTAAAATATTGATTATCTGGGATTCCGAAGTCCTGCTGGAGCCTAGAGAATTGAGAAGCTTGCTCTCCCCCATAAAAGTCTCCAATCGTACCTACACCAAGCTCTTCCCACCTTTTCCCCATAACATCATAAACCTGGGGTGGGAATAGCGATGAGCGCCACAGGGGAGTATATCTGCAAACTTTCGTAATCGCCATAAATTTTTAGACTTTTCTCCATATCTTCCATGAGCTATATATTACTTTGAAGCGGACCTTTTTAGGTCTCGCGTACGCAGCGCGCATGCGCTGCATAGGAGGAGACCTCTTGGAATCGATTCGCTTTTTCGCCCAAAAACGTGCACGCTTTGCATTGCTTTCAATGGCAACGCGTGCACGTTTGCCGTTTCCCTTGCGGGAGCGAGCTTTGGTGACATCTGTTTGTAATTATCTTGCAAACAGATGGTGCCCCTGCTCGCTCCCGCAAGGGAAACGCTGTGTGTGCTCTCGGCCGCACTCCCCCACCCCTCCCCCCTCAGCGTCTACAGGCGCGCAGGGGCCATATGTTTTTTTAATTATATCGCGCCGTACCCGCTTTCACTTTCATAGAAGCAGGCGCGCTGTCCCAGACTCGCCAACTTTAACTATAAATCAAATATACTTTATTGAAATTCAGTTGAAATAATAACTCATTACACGCTAAATGATTTCTTTTAACTTAAAAAGAAACACCGCTATTTGGCTTCCGGTTCACAAATACAAAACCCTTCGCCTGGAGCCTGTGATCTGACTTTTTGTGGAAGTTCTATGCCCTCCGCATGTGTGCACTTCTTTCTCGGTGCAGAGTGCGCATCACACCCACTAACAACTTCAAATGAGCTCATCTGAACGGCCTATGGACAAGTCCCATTTTCCTTTTCAGCAAACAATGCTTCGCATGCTTGTGTTCGTAGTTTCACCAGTGCTTCATATATTTGAAACTACATTTCCCGGCATGCAGAGTTCTGTTGGCTAGAAAGCCCGGCCTGGATTGAGATGCTCCGGATGACGTGGGGGGCCGCTGTCATCGCTACGGAACGCCGCTTGGGTCCCACATCCTAGGCCTCAAAGGCGCCAGTGACTCAGTGTCACACAATGCGTCCGCTGACAGCTGGCCCTGCTATGTCTGCCTATCGAGTTACCGAGGACAACAAGCATTTGCAATGCAATAGGTCTCGCATTTATGCGAGTTTGAGCTATTGACATTGCAAATAACAATGCCTTTTATTTTTGTTTTCGTTATTAAAACATAAATAAAAGGCATTGTCATTTACAATGCCAATAGCTTAAACTCGCATAAATGCGAGACCTATTGCATTGCAAATGCTTGTTTTAATAGCTCTGCTCCATTTGCCTCAGTAACAACCCAGGCGCTTCCTTCCCTATAGCAAGTTCATATACTGTAGGTATTCTCAGATCCCGATCCATTTCGGTATCTCTATCTACCAGTGGCGGTGCGTCCGTTGGGGCGTTGCCCCACTAATCAGCATGGCCACATTCTTCCTCGTTAACTTAACGAGGAAGATTAACTTACTTCACCCAGCACCGGCGCGGCGTCCCGCGGCCGGAGTCAATCAGGAGTCAGACGCGTCGCTGAAGGGGGTGGGCGTGGGGGCGGGCCCGGGGCAGCACTGCAGGGTTGGGTTTGTACTTGTGTTGTTGACTGACAGCAGCAGCAGGGCAGGCCCAGTGCGCATGTTCGGGTTTGGGCTGATCATTTTTCTGATCAGCCCGAACATGCGCACTGCAGTGCCCTGCATTAGGAGAGCGAGCGAGGGCGAGGGTTGCCAGTGGCCGCAGCCCCCGGTCTCCTATGGGCGGGGACAGTCCCTGCTCAAGCCAATCCTGGCACTGCTGGAGCAGCGTCTGGATTGGCTGAGAGGGGTTGCCACCAGCCACTCACTAAGGCGCCAACGCGGACCCCGGCCCAGGAGCACACAGCAGAGGCGGCGCGGACCGACCCGGCGGTCATGTAATTTTTCAAGGTTTTTTTTCTTTTTCTTTCTTTATTTTTAACCCCCCCCCCGGCCCCCCACCCCCGCGCGATCCCCCCGCGAGTATTGCGAGCCGCGACTTAGCTATGTGACATTCCACTTGGGTTTGAACAATGAAACCATGTGGATAAACGTTAATTGTGATAATGCTATGCAATTATTGGGTTGCCTCGTGCAGTTTTACCACACAGTAGGCTTAACAAACTGCGTTTATTTTTACATGTTATTGTGTTTATAAACTTTAAACTTTTCATTATTTTTAAGCAGTAGTCCTTAACTTTACGGTTTTTGATTCGCGTGCGTGGCGTTTGAGGCCATTCCTCTTTTGGACCTGAAAGGCCCTTATTGAGCAAAAGAGATACAAATGTTTTCTTTTCCGGGCAAATCACTTGAAGTCCACGTGCATTAAAAAGGTGAATAAATGTGACCTTGTGTAATAAAACTCGTGCTCATGTGAAGCGCTCTAAATACTTTTGGGTCGAGTTCGTGTTGTTAAACTGCAAAAAAAAAAAAAATAACATTCTTCTACATGTGCTAGGCTTTGCATATTCAGTCAGTGTGACCTTTTCGGTTTGGAAAGGAGTTTGCAATAATTGTCAACACCGGGAACTAGATAGGTTTCTGGGCCAAAAAACAGCACTACGTCAGGGAAAGTATTGAAATGTAGGGTATTTTTATTTAAATATTAGAAGGTGGAGGTACACGAGTGTCAACGCTCCTAATTAATTAAAGAATAACCATGGGCAGGAGATTCATGAACGTTAACGCGCAGTCAAAACAATGAGCACTCGGGAACCATCGTAAATGGGCCAAAATGTATTTTATGGGGATTGGCTGAGGGCCGCATAGATGTTGACAAAAAAGTAAACAACCAGTGAAGCAAAATAGGACTGAAAACGTACTCATGTGATGTATAAGCAACATGTGGCTGGGAGGTGGGTTTCAAATGTATTTTGTGGTCCAAGAACATCTTTAATTTTGTAGCAGAATTACATTTTCAGTATACTTCCCTTACGGCATTGGTCAACAGGCATAAGGATTTAAAGAAAAGTTGAAATTGGGGTTTAGAGGTTGTATGTTTTTAAAAGCAGATACAGCAAAATGGTGTGTTTTTAAAGGTGAACACTCCCATCACATTGATAGAAAGCTGATGAAATGAAAATACGACCTGAAAAGTGCTTAAACATTTAATCCTGCACATTTCCGAAATTCCTAAGCTTCTCCCTACTCTGCTTGGTATCAGTAAGAACCCCTACATTTCAGGGAGCTCTCTTGTGCCATCTATGTATAGATGTAGTCTCGTCCTCCACCCACTCTGAGACCTATGTAAATTGATCCTCTCCAGACCACCTGTGCAAGAAACCCTTCAAAACCAGTGGGTGCTAGCAATTCGATTGTCATGTTGGGCGCGCACTATTAATCCTGCTTGTTATGTTCTCACTGTGGCAAAACTCAAGGAAATTACCGCTGCTTTGGGCAAAGTACCCTCAGACAGTCGCACAACAGGGCAGTTTGCAGAAACAGTTTAAAATGGCTCTGTAGCAAAGGCCAGTCAGTCGCATACAGAGTGTGCCAAACCGACTTTTTTTTCTGTGACTGGTAAAAACTGCATGATGTGCAGGAGCGCACGAGGCTTTAAAATAGAGAACTGCTCCGTGCCCAGATATGCACCAGAAGAGCTGACACGGAGTGGAGCAGTGGGACACAAATGGCTGCCGCAGTGCCGCTGCATGTAAACAATGTTAATTTATTGTAAGGCAGCGTGAAACCAATGCTTTATGCCAAGACGTAATACTGATGGCAATCACTGGGTAAGGCAGTGATACGTAAGAGCGGCCCACATTTTGCCGTGTTAAGGCTGAAATATATAACGTGTACGGGAGCACAGGGGACCGGATTGTTTTCAGTCCTCTATTGTGAGTAGTGGGCCTTCATTTGAGCTATTTTTCAATGTAATATCTTGATAAATAATGCTTTTATGTATCACTATTTTCAATGCGCTGTTTTGGTGTGCACTTTGACTTCTCGCTATCATTCAATTCGCTATTTTGAGGTGTATTGTATTTTACAAACGTTTTTTCCAAGGAACTAGATTGACGTGTGAACTATTTTACAGATCTATTTTTGAATGTAATATTTTAATATGCAAGTCTGGTCTTTGGCGCTATTTCTTATGCGCTATGTTGATATGAACGTTTCCCTAATTGTAGCTAGTTTTTCTGTGCTCTATGTTGGCTTATATTGCAGTTCACTTGCGCTACTTTTCATTGATCTATTTTTTGTTGTGCAATACATTTTAGAGGCGCTATTTTCCAACGTGCTATTTTGTTTTATGTTTAGTTTTACAAGCCTACTTTTTTAGGCGGAAACAATCACAATGCGTAAAATAAAATTGATAAAATATAGTTGATTCTGTGGAGGCTGTGATCCGTTCCATGCGATTAATTTAGCAAATAATCTAATATGGGAAACAAGCAAATATGTCAAAGTGTTTTTGACTTTTTAATAAAAATAAAAATACTTCTATTGGTACGAAGTGAGGGTTGGTTTTTTACGTCACTCTCAAAGTCAAAGGCTGGTTGTAAATGGGATTTGATGAGATTGAATTGAAGACATGCTCCTGCAATGAGGACAGATGAGTTAAGAGGAGAGGTGAAGAAGAGATGGTTAAGAGAGGCTATCACGGTTTCATAATCTACTGTTGAATTAGAAGACGAGCCCTTATCTCGTTTTCCACAAATTGTGTGATCCTGGACAAACCACTTAACCTTCAAGCGCCTCAGTCTCCTTTCTGCCCCAAACTGTGGTTGCCTAGAGCTGTCCAGCTGAAGTGTGCACTGCTGCATTATGGCGGCCAGAAGCTTCCAACCTGTGGCTCCCACTGTGTGTTTTTTCGGAATTTGTGTCGCGAACCATTGTATCCTAATGTCTGTTATGACCTAGAGAAAGTTTACTGTTTTTTTTCATGGCGAAGAGTGGAAAGTTTAGAGGTGAACATTGCGGAAGGGTCATTGGTACAGTCTGGTGACGCAACCGTACATTAACCAACAGGGATATTGTCAAGCTGCAGGCGGTTCGGATTTTTTTGCACACCATACCTGTGTTAAACAAGTAGCTCGAGTAACAAACACGAATGAGAAGGGCGTTGTGTGCCTTTGTTCATGCCTCCGCGTGTATGGCATGCGGTGACACTTGTCTTCACACACACACACACACACAATATGTGCGGTTAGCCCACAGCAGTGTTCCACCCTTGTTTTACTTTGTTAATATGAGACAGTGTGCGTTTTATTGTGCATTCTCAGGTAACACTGGCGGAGCCTGCTACCAAATCTCCCCTTCAGCTACTACTAGGTGTGTTGATACCAAAACCAATATTGTTGTGTCAACAGCAGGTGGACAGTACACCTGTTGGCATACAGGCCGCGTATTTACATATTTATTTTGAGCACAGAAATCTATAGCCATGATTTAGTCCACTTTCTTTATTATGCTAAGCGATCTTTGTAAACTCTCACATGAAGATTGTAATTGTGTTTTCATATTAGAATCCGCATAATTCCTTTACCAAAATGTACATTACGTTTGTATTACTCTTTGAATCTTCTACGTTGAAACTGTCTCAGTTTACATGCTGTTATCCAACTCCGCCTTTCATAGTTTTGATAAAATAAATACCATTAATTCAAAAGCATGTGTTGTTTAAGGCACTGAGAGAGTGCTGGGTCTTCCGTTTATGGAGTAAGAGTGCTGTGTATTGTGTCCAAGAAGATAAGGTGCCGACTGAGTACTGATTAAGGGGTGGGAGGAGTATGCAGGAGGGGTGAGAGAGCGACAAGAGAAACATAAGGGAGAGAATAGAGCGTGCGGAGGGAGAGAGAGAAAAGTAGTGGAAGAGGGGAGGAGAAAAAGTGTGAACACTTGGAGGAGAGAGAAATATATGGAAAGAGTGACGGGGAGATACAGAGGGAAAAGAAAAGACAAACCACAAAGAAAGGAGAAAGGGGCCGACTAGAGTGAGGAAGCAGAGAGAGTAAGCAAGAGCAAGACAGGTAAATAATGGGAGGTGGAGAAAGAGAGAGAAAGAACGAAAGAGGAAGGAGGAAGAGAGGGGAGAGACAGAAGTGATAAAGAGAAAGAATAGAAGATGAAGATAGAGCAGGAGAGGAGCATAAAGAAAGAAAGAGACAGAAAGAAAGAGGAGAGTTAGAAGGATAGGGGAAGAGAGAAGAGGAGTCAGGGAAGACGAGAGAGAGAGACCAAGTGCTGCGATTTCTGTAATAAACACAAGATGATGGACGGAGTGCTGAAACTTTTCAACTACTCACCCCCAGTCAAGACAGCTGGGTTTAATCCATTGTTCTTTTGCTCACCATGCCACCCTAGTTTGGACCCAGTCATATGCATATCAGTCTTGAACCTGCTCCTCATGGGAACAGTCCAGCACAAACTGCCAGTTTGCTATGTTTGCCCTAAGTGGGACGGGTATGCCCAGACGTGGGTCCCGTGTTCAATACCCCCACCAGATACAAGCTAGCCTGGCTGATGAGGGATGATACCCCGAAACTGGTTCTAGGGTGCTTGTTTCAGGTCCAGGGAAGACCGGGACTGGCAGTTCGGGCTGGACTGTTCCCATGGGGAGCAGCGTCAAGACTGATTTGCATATGGCTGGGTCTAACCTGGAATGGCGTGGCATGCAAAAAAAATGGATTTAACCGAGATCTGTGACTGGGGGTGAATGTTTGATTTGTTCAGCATGAAGACTGAAGGTGGGGAGCTGGTTTCTGGCGTGTTAAACATGTAATACTCCCCTGTGTTTGGTTTCCAGTTCCCTGGGCGAGGCAGGTATGTCCGTTAAACATGTGGGTGCTGCTGAGCTCATGTCCTGGGCTGGGAAGCTTATGTTCAAGGCTATTTTTCAGCACCTTGATCCTTTTTCATGTTTTTCATGTTTCCATATTGCCTCTTGGAGTCTTGGTACAGCACTGTGGCTAATAAAAAAATGCTTCCTTTGATATTACTCAGCAATGCATTGTATCTCGAAGTCTCTTATGAAGCTCTGTGGTTATACTGAATAAGCACCTACCTATGTTATATGACATCTCTTTATTAATGTAATAACTCCACTTTCACAATTGCTTTATTAACCTTCTTGCTTTCTCAAATTTGCTTGAAAATGCACCATTTGTCCACTCTTATTTCTAAATTTTCTCGGGGGGAAAACCCCCCCGAACCTCCCTTAGGTTGTTCGGGCACGCTCGCTACGCTCGCTCGCTGCGGTGCAGTATGACAATAATTTTACGCCCCACCACTTTCAAATGTCACCAGCCGCACTGCTATCTACTATAAACAAGGAGATCATCTGGTAGAGGAGGGCTGCCCAGTAATATAGTGTAATATTGGGGACTGTAAGCCCACCTCTATCTTGTGGTAGGGTTAAATATTTTAAAGCCCTCCTCACTTTCCCATACTGCCAAATAAAGTTAGAAAAGATAGAGTCCAGAGTCTTCAATAGGTGGTCATCCACCGCAAGCGGTATTGAGCGAAACAGATACAGGATTTTAGGTAGCAGAGTCATTTTTAAAAAGTTCCCTCTCCCTATGATAGACAAATGTAGCCCATTTACTCTCCTTAGGTCCGTGGCTATTGACTTAACCAAAGGATCAAAATTGTGTTTAACAATCTCGTCCACTTTTGCACTAATTCGGACCCCGAGATAGACTGCCGATTCTGCTCGTCTAGAATCATTAAAATCAATATTGTCTGTGCAAATAACAATTGTCTTCCCTTTATTCAAAGCATAGCCTGAAAGGAGCCCAAATCTCTCAGCTATCTGGATAATTTCCTCCATTGCCTCTGTTGGATCCGTAGTTAACACCGCAACGTCGTCGGCATAAGCCAGAACTTTAATCTCGTATCCCCTGGTTATTATTGGTTTAATCTTTTCAGACTGCAGAAGCTTAACCACCAGGGGGTTAATATACATAGCAAATAATATGGGGGAGCAGGGACACCCTTGTCTGGTCCCCCTAGATATTAAGATGTTACCAGACTCCTTCCCCATCAATTGTAGCCGGGCTCTTGGTTCACAATACATAGCTTTAATTGCCCTTATGAACTGTGGTCCAAAACCATTTAGCTCCAGTATCCCCCATAGAAACTTCCAAGACACCAGGTCGAATGCCTTCTCAGCGTCAAGGAGGATCATAGTCATCTGGCCCCCCGTCCCTGTCATGATGTCAAATAGTGAAATAACCCTACGAATATGGTCAGTTGTTTCTTTTCCAGGGATAAAGCCATGCTGCCAGGGGGAGACCAGATGTCCTATAACCCTCCCTAACCAGTTAGCCAATATCTTTGAATAGATTTTTGTATCTGAATTAATCAAAGAGATTGGCCGATACGAAGCTGGATTGTCTATTGGTTTTCCTTTATTTGGGAAGATTATAATATCCGTCTCTCTCCAGGATTCAGGGGGACTTCCAATATATTGAACACCCCTGAAAAGATCTAATAAAAGAGGAGTTATCACTGCTCCTAATATCTTATATACCTCCACCGGTATCTTATCGGGGCCAGCGGCTTTTCCTGAGGCCATTCCTTGCAATGCTACCTGGACTTCCTCTAATGAGATTTCTTTTTCTAGATCTTCTTTAGATGAGCTATCCAACCCCTCTCCGAGTTCGGTATTAATCACTATGCGGGATATATCCTGTGTTAATCCGACTGTATCCTTATCATTATCCTCTTGATATAATATTTGATAATAATCCTGAAACCCCCTGATAATATCGTCTGAATCATTATATGTTTGTCCATTTACTTTAATAGAGGGTATTAGATTTAAAGATGTCTTCTGCCTGGTACGAAGCGCAAGCCTCTTCCCAACTAATTCTCCATTTTCATAGGAATTATTCAGCTGGGATTGATATTCCTCTGCAGATCTTTGCGTTAACCAACTATTTATTTACGCTTTAAGAGCAATTATTTGATACTGAATTTGAACCCCCTCCCGCCCCTGTACTATTAGAGAAACATGTTCCTCCTCTGACTCCACTAGATCACGCATTAATTGTTGATTCTTCGTCTCGCGCAAAGTCCTCGCCCTGGCAACAAAGCTAATAGTTTCACCTCTAAGGGCAGCCTTAATAGAATCCCACACAGTCCCCCTGCCAGCGCTATATCTGTTTATGTCGAAAAACTCTTGTGTCCAGTTCTTAATATGGTCAATATAATCGCTGTTTACTAGGAGTTTCCTATCAAACGTCCATTTGCTCTTCGTTTTCTTAAATCTTGCAATATCAATCTCCAAGACTAGAGGGTTTTGATCAGAAATCACTTTAGGGAATTTCCTAATGCCAGCTCCAATGAGAACGTCCTTCGTGCCATAAAAAGAATCAATCCTAACATATTTCCTATGCGGACAGGAATAATACGTATACCTGGGGTTATTCGGATTTTTCATAGCCCAGATATCATCCAAACCATGACTACTCTTAAGAGAAGTTAATGCCCTATAAACTCTTGGCTTTCGGCCATGGTACACCCCTTGGTTATACTGTCCATGTCGTGGATCAAGGGAGATATTAAAGTCTCCACATAGAAATAATCGGCTAGGCCATGCCGCGAGTTCCAACTCCAGATCTTCAAATATCTGAGGATCGTCCTGGTTTGATCCATAGATCGAACACACAGTAAACCCTGCCGCTAATTCCACAATAGCCCATCTCCCTAATGTGTCAGCAGCCTTACGTTTAGCCTGTCCCAAGATAGTCTTTGCTAATATAGCCACTCCACGAATATTTGAGGTTTGGGAAGTACATGCCAATAGGTTATACCCTCCGATACCCAACAAATCTTTTTTCCCCCAAGGAATGTGGGTCTCTTGTAGACACACTACATCAAAAGCATTAGTCCTCACTAGTTCGGCCAGTCTTGCCCTTTTCGATCTATCATTCAACCCCGCAACATTCACTGAACAAATAGTTATCCTCCCCATCTGAGTTTAAGTTTATGTACTCCTAATGATCCTCCACTTCTTTTCTCTCCCGCCTTTAATACCATGATCTGTTTGCTTTCGTTTTCTTTTATTTGTACACAAGTTTCATTATCAATTCTGGATATGTTTTTTTCCTGGGTTTTCGCCCCCCACCCCTCCCTACCCCCTCTCCACCCACCCCTCCCTACCCCCCCTCCACCCACCCCTCCACCCATCCCCCACTCCCCTCCCCATACCCAACACCCCCCTAGAGAGGCACTCAGACTTGTGTCTGTACATGATGGATGCGCCGCCCAGATCCGAGATGTGAGAAGTTGGCCTGGTATTTGCTGTCCACTAGTTATAGTGGACACCTTGCACCAGTCCAAACGACCTTTATTGATGATAGGTTTAAAGACAACCTTTATTGAAAGCTATCCTAGTGGTAGCTATGGAGAGCAGCCTTCAGGCTAAGTCTTGAAGGAGTGTAAAGCTGTTTGTTTTACCAGTCTATAATCTCGTGAATGGCTAAATGAAAGGAGACCACACCAGGTATATATATAAAATATATGTATTTATTTCTAAACACACCCTACTAGTCTCTTTATGAGGCTAGAGGTCAAAGCACATATGTTACACTTCAAATATCACAGTAAATTAGCACAATATACGATTAGCCCTAGGGGCGTACCAAACCATATATTAAGAAAGTGGTATAAGAACCACGACTTGACTAGACACAAGGCCTAGAGCCTGTAGAATCGCTGGGACCCCAAGGAACCACCCAAGGTAGTGACACAGGGGACCCACGGGGGACGTGTGCAGTGTGTGAACACAGCCGCGAGCCCCGTTAGCGTCTATGGGGAAAGTCGCGGTTAGAGTTTTAAAGTTTAGGGACACTTCGGAGTGGACTAGGAACAAACCCTTTTGGACTTAGAGGGTTCTAGGGCCAACACCCACACGAGCACCAGAGTACTCGTGTTACCTCACCCAGGGAAGCCGGGTGCATAGGTGTCAAATGGTGTCGGGCCGCGCCGTCGTTTTCAATGGCCGCTTGCTGGAAAGTGCTGCTGCCGGGAAGATGCGAAGTGTCCGAAGAGATCCAAGCCTGGATCGAGGATGTGAAGAACCTGAAAGCAGAGGGGACAGAGTCTGGGTCACTAGCCAGTGACCAGGGGCACGATAGTCGAATGCCCACCGATGTCGGGTGCTTCAAGTTCGAAGAGGTGAAGATTGTCTCTGCAGCCACGAGGACCAGGAGGCGTCGATGACAACCAGGAGCTGGATTCGAGCTTTCCCACAAAGGATGTCGCTTGCTGCAGTGTCGGTGTCTGGATTGGACACAACAAGCCTTGGCAACAGCAACCCACGCAGGAAGAGATCAAAGGCTTCGGTGCAGACCAGCGAGGTCCGAGGGACTCCCCAAGCAAGGGAGAGTCAGGGCAGGCCTGGAGCAACCAGGGAGGCCCTTTGAAATTAGAGTTGTCCTTCTGAGGGACCCACAAGTCGACGGACAAGGGATTGCAAAGGGACCTCGAGCAGAATCACAAAATGGCAGCCCACGGGTCACTCGGAGTGGGCAGGCCAGCAATCTTCGGTGAATTCACTGATCGGGGTCAGAGCTACAAGTAACCCAAAGCATAGCCTCTAGGATCGACCAGAAGCTTATGCACTTGCAAATGTGCACGGTGTCCAGGGGTTCCAGTTCCACAGTACCCACGAGGGCTACGGGTCTCAGCTTTGCTGGGGACTCGGGTCAGCCTCTGGGAAGTCTGGAAACCCACCTCCTGGGTTGCAGAGTCGTTGGCATCCGGCGGGAGCTTTGGAGATGCAGACCGGACAGATGCGTCTTTGGTGCCTGCCAAGCAGGGGAGTAACTCCTTTACTCCAAGGGAGATTCTTCAGTCATCTGGTGTTTAACAGATCGTCGAAGGACCAGGATTCAGTTTCAGAGTTTCGTCCAGGGATATCTAAAATCCTGTTGCCAGGGGTTCCTATCTTATACCCAAGGAAGGGGTTGGACATACTCTGGGGACCCACCTATGGGAGGGTCAGGAAAGAGGGGTGGCTACACCCATTTCCTTTGTCCAGTTTCGTGCCAGAGCAGGGGCTGGTAGCCCCTGCAGCCGGTTTGAACTGGGCTATGCACAGGGACACCAAATGTGCCCCCAGTGCAGGACTTCAAAGCACTCTGAGAGTGCACCCACCCAGCCCCAATACACTAAGGCCTGTCTGGGAGGTGGTAACACCTCCCTGTGACAGGAAACCTATTGTCCAGGCCTCCCCTGCCGGAGTTTCGGTCGGCAGCAGGAGGCCAGACTCGTGTCTGTGGCTGCAGCATCCATTTTGTGATGCCAGGGCTCTGTTAGCTGGTACCGGGTATACCGGTGCTGTCATGTCTCTCCCTCTAGAAAGGTGGGATCATACTCCCACACCAGTTACTGGTGTGGGGGTATGATTCCAAGATGTTTGACACCAAACACGACATGTTTCCGTGCAGCCATCCCAAAGTTAGCATTTACCGTTGGGTTATAATGCACTTAAGAGTATATGGTCAGGCTGCATCACAGACAACCCCGGAGGAGAGATTCCGAAGGCTGCAGAGGGGCTCTGCTCATGCATGGGCACCCTCTCACACAAAACCAAGCACCCTGCCTTCAGGATTGATAAGGCCTGCCATAGGGGTGACTGATAGGTTTATGTGTGCAGTGATAGGGTGAGATATAGTGAACCTATATCTCAGTAAGGAGTGCATGCACCACCTTACTCAGGCTGCAGTAGCAGTCCTGTGGTGTCAGTTTGGAAGGCTTCCCAGGGGTGGCATAATACATGCTGCAGCCCCTGGTAGGCCTCTGGGGTACCTATGCCCTTGGTACATAGTATACCATATACTAGGGACTTATAAGGGCACCCCAGAATCCAATCTGTGGTGTACCTAAGGTACAGGGAATCAATTTAGAGAGGAAGCAGCTAGGCTGGGGTCCTGGATAGCAGGGCCCCAGCCAGACTAAAGTCGAAAAACAGTGAAACATCAGCAAAAAGTGGGGGTAACCATAAGAAGCAGATCCTACTCTCCTACACAACCCCCCCCCCAAACGCAGGGACATTAAACTAACCTTGACCAGTTGAGTCTTCATGTTCTAAGTGGAAATATCTGGAGAGTCCATCTGCATTGGCATGGCTACTCCCAGGTCTATGTTCCACTGTATAGTCCATCCCCTGTAGGGAAATGGACCACCTCAAAAGTTTGGGGTTTTCACCCTTCATCTGTTTTAGCCATAAGAGGGGCTTATGGTCTGTCTGAACAAGGAAGTGAGTGCCAAACAAGTATGGCTTCAACTTCTTCAGAGCCCAAACCACAGCAAAGGCCTCCCTCTCTATGGCTGACCAACGTTTCTCTCTGGGGGTCAGCCTTCTGCTAATAAAAGCTACTGGCTGATCCTGACCTTCATCATTCAACTGTGACAGTACAGCCCCTACCCCCAACTCAGATGCATCTGTTTGCACAATGAACTTTTTGGAGTAATCAGGACTCTGCAGAATGGGAGCAGTGCACATGGCCTGCTTCAGGTCATCAAATGCCTTTTGACAGCTAACTGTCCACTGAACCTTTTTGGGCATTCTCTTAGAGGTAAGGTCATTCAATGGGGTCACTATGGATCCATAACCTTTTACAAATCTTCTGTAGTACCCAGTCAGGCCCAAGAAGGCTCTCACCTGAGTCTGGGTAGTGGGAGCATCCCAGTCCATTATGGTCTGGATTTTGCTCTGCAATGGTTGAACCTGGCCCCCACCCACAAGGTGGCCCAGGTACACAACCTGACTCTGCCCTATCTGGCACTTAGTAGCCTTGATAGTTAGGCCTGCCTTTTGCAGGGCCTCCAAAACATTCCTTAGGTGGACCAGGTGATCCTCCCAGGTGGAGCTAAAGACAGCAATATCATCTAGATATGCTGCACTATAGTCTTCCAGGCCTGTAAGGACTGTATTCACCAACCTTTGGAAAGTGGCAGGTGCATTTTTCAAACCAAAGGGCATCACCACAAATTGATAATGCCCACTAGGGGTAGAAAATGCTGTCTTGGGCTTTGCATCATCAGCTAGTCTGATCTGCCAGTAGCCAGCTGTCAAGTCAAATGTGCTCAGGAACTTGGCTGAGGCCAAAGTATCTATAAGCTCATCTGCCCTTGGGATGGGATGGGCATCAGTCCTAGTGACTGCATTGAGACCCCTATAGTCCACACAAAACCTCATTTCTCTCTTGCCATCTTTGGTGTGAGGTTTAGGCACAAGGACTACTGAACTAGCCCAAGGGCTATCTGAGGGTTCAATGACTCCCAAATCCAACATCTTTTGGACCTCTGTCCTTATACAATCCCTGACATGGTCAGGCTGCCTGTAGATTTTATTCTTGACAGGCAGACTGTCCCCAGTGCCCACTTCATGAGTGCACCAGGTGGTCTGACTAGGTGTCAGGGAGAAAATATGCCTGAACTGGCTGAGAACTTTTCTGCAGTCAGTTTGTTGCTGGACAATGAGGCTGCCTGCCAAGGCTACACCATCTACTGATCCATCATCAGGGTTCTGAGAGAGCAGGTCAGGGAGTGGATCACTCTCTTCTTCCTGTCCCTCATCAGTAGCCATGAGCAAGCCCATGTGTGCCCTGTCGACATATGGTTTCAGTCTGTTGACATGAAGTACCCTATGGGGACTCCTGGGAGTTCCAAGGTCTACCAAGTAGGTGACCTCTCCCTTCTGTTCAACAATTGTATGGGGGCCACTCCACTTATCTTGGAGAGCTGCTGGGGCCACAGGCTCCAACACCCACACCTTCTGCCCTGGCTGGTACACAGTCAGCACAGCCTTTTGGTCATGCCAGGCCTTTTGTAATTCCTGGCTAGCCTCAAGGTTTTTAGTTGCCTTTTTCATATACTCTGCCATCCTGGAGCGGAGACCAAGTACATAGTCCACTATGTCCTGTTTAGGGGGTTTGAGAGGTAACTCCCATCCCTCCTTCACCAGACACAAAGGACCCCTAACAGGATGGCCAAACAAAAGTTCAAAAGGGCTGTAACCAACCCCTTTTGAGGCACCTCCCTGTAGGCAAATAAAAGGCAGGGCAAAAGGATGTCCCATCTGCGCCTGAGCTTTTCTGGGAGACCTTTGATCATGCCCTTCAAGGTTTTGTTGAACCTTTCAACTAAACCATTGCATTGTGGGTGATAGGGTGTGGTGAACTTATAATTCACTCCACACTCCTTCCACATTGCAGTCAAGTAACTAGACATGAAGTTGGCACCCCTGTCTGATACTACCTCCTTAGGAAAACCCACTCTTGAGAATACTCCCAAGAGGGCCCTTGCCACCACAGGTGCTGTGGTAGTCCTAAGTGGAATTGCTTCTGGGTACCTAGTGGCATGGTCCACCACCACCAGGATAAATCTGTGCCCAGAGGCTGTCTGAGGATCCATGGGACCAACTATATCAATCCCCACCCTCTCAAAGGGAACCCCCACCACAGGTAGTGGTATCAGGGGGGCCTTTGTGGTTCCACCTGCCTTCTCACTGGCTTGACAGGTGACACAGGAGCGACAAAACTCCTTAGTGTCTTCGACATGTGGGGCCAGTGATAGTGAGGAACAATTCTGTCCCAAGTCTTGTTTTGGCCCAGGTGACCTGCTAGAGGAATATCATGGGCTAGTGTCAATAGGAAGCCCCTAAATTTCAGAGGTATTACCAACCTCCTGGAAGCACCAGGCTTGGGGTCTCTACTCTCTGAATATAGGAGTCCATCATCCCAATATATTTTATGGGTGCCACTAGCATTCCCAGCAGCCTCATCAGCAGCTTGCTTTCTGAGGGTTTCAAGAGAGGGGCAGCTCAGCTGCTCCTGGCTCAGATCTGCCCTGGAAGGGCCCCCTGTCCCCAAGAACTCAACCTGATCAGGTTCAAGCTCCTCTGGGACAGTTCCTTCTTCAGGACCAAGATCATCTGCCTCAGGAGGCTGATCTGTATTCTGAGTCAGGGGGGAAGGCTCTGCCTTAACCCTTCTGCTCCTCCTCTTGGGAGGCACCTGGTCCATTCTTCCAGAATCCAGGGCCTGTTCAGTGTTAGCCTTTTTGGCCTGTGACCTGGTCACAGCAAATACATGTGCAGGGATCCCTAGCATTTCTGCATGTGTCCTGAGCTCCACTTCTGCCCAAGCTGAAGTTTCTAGATCATTGCCAAGCAAGCATTCTACAGGGAGGTCTGCACTTACCACAACTTTCTTGAGGCCAGTTACCCCTCCCCAGGAGAAATTAACAACTGCCATGGAATGGTCTGTCCTGACATTGCTAGCATTGGTCACTTGGTACATCTCACCAAGTATAATCTGCCCAGGAGCCACAAGATCTTTTGTCACCATTGTGACACTTGCTCCTGTGTCCCTGAATGCCAAAGCCTCTTTTCCATTTATCAAAGGCTGCTGTCTGTACTTGCCCAAGTTACTGGGACTCACAGAGGAGGACATGTCCATGCCTCCATCACAGATCAGGACAGCCTGAGTTGGAACTCTGACTAGGCCAGAGCCCATCTCAGAACCCAGGGTTAACCCTACTACACCCTTATTCTGAGTACCACCAATTGTAGCTGCACTAGGGGGAACAGTTGCCTTAGGGGCAATGGTGGCTGGACTTGAGTCTTTGGACTTGGTGCAATCACTGGTCCAGTC